>OVAU01002690.1:0-12101 GCA_900406315.1 Biscutella laevigata subsp. laevigata
TGGCCTCTCCACCTCTAAATATTACTTCTACGTACCCTTCTCATGTTTGTTTTTCTCTCTGACTCAGTAGATTAGTGTGTTTCGAATCGAATTAGCTATAGATTCATTGTACATTTAAGATTATTTAAAATGTTGTTACGTAACTTCGTATGCTCTCTTTTTTCATCCAACTAATTAATTACTTTTGGTATAAATCACTTTCCCGACAAGAGTTTTGTCTAATCATGAGTAGCTCCATTACGTACTTACTAGAGGTTGTGTGTGCGAATGTGTCAGTCTCACTATAATGTGTTAAAGTGTTGTGTCGTTGAGTAGGAAGTGGAATGTATCTTGTTTATCGAAGCTTCATTACTTGTATAATCTCGNTTGTATAATCTCGTACATTAGCACATGTAATCATCTTATGAGTTCTTACAGACTTGATACACACTACGAAACTAAGTTAAAAGAACTTCCTCTCTTCGACCAAAAAAAAAAAAAAACTTCCTCTCAGTTTCCAAATGAAGTTGAAGCATATATGACCCAAGAACCTCTGAGCACAACATAGAAAGACATAGCTACACAACCTGGGAGTCCTGAGTCACTGACTCACTCTAGTCTCTGATAGAGCTGAATACTGCAGTCTGGCTTTCACCTACTGCCACTATTTCTTCTTCCGTTCTTCGGCATCTGCTCGATTACTCGAAGAGCAGATATCTCCACGAGAGANAAAGAGATTGATTATCGCGATCTCAAGAACCAGCATGTAGCCAATCATGTTGATAATAAGGCCCACAGAGCTGCTGCTCATGANGAGATTGATTATCGCAATCATGTTGATAATAAGGCCCACAGAGCTGCTGCTCATGATGATCATTGCAAGATTATGATTTTGTGGAGACGTTAAAGAGATGCCCATCAATGTCTGGAGCAAAACCTTTATCTACCATTTCTGCTTTAACTATTTCGTAGGTTACTCGGTTAGGAATTAGACCTTTTTCCAACATCTCATTCAGAAGCTTGTTTGCATCCTCCAACTTTCCCTTTTGGGAATATCCTTGTAGAAGCACATTATATGATGCTACATTCATCCGCAACCGCCTTTCCTTCTCCATCTGTCTCCTCACGCTTATTGCTGCCTTCAGGTTTCCTTCTCTACAGTAGCCTTTCATCAAAATGTTATATGTCAAATGTCTCGGTTCCAGACCTGTCTTTGATATTTCTTTCAAAAGCATCGCTGCTTTTCTTGATTCTCCTTTACTGCAATAACCATCCATGAGAATGTGATATGTCACAAGATCAGGAAGTCCTTTACTACTCAACTGATCAAAAAGCTTCTTAGCAGCTTCTATGTCACCACTTCGACATAAACCACCAATCAAGCAATTAAAAGTTTCGATGTTTGGAACAATCCCTTCATGTTCCATCTTTTCTTTCAGTGCAAACGCATCCTCGATTTTTCCTGACTTACCATACATATCGATCAGCATGTTATATGTTTTAGCAGTGAGAACAATTCCTAGGCCTTTAACCGACTCAATCATATCAAGAGCTTCATTTAGCATATTGTTCTTGCAGAAGCCATTTATAAGAGAGTTGTAAGTAATTAAGTTAGGCTGCACACCTGCGCTCACCATCTTATCGTGCATACCAACAGCCTCGCTTATCTTTCCTCCCTTGCACAAACCATTTATCAGTGAATTATAAGTGACAACATTTGGTTTCACGGCTTGATCCAGCATCTCTTTAAACACCTTCACACTCCCTGAATAATTGCCATCTTTCCAGAAGCCATCAATCAATATATTAAATGTAGTCAAGTTGGGGGAAACTTTATTCTCTACCATTTCCTTCAAAACGGCGTCTGCTCTGTACATTTTACCAGCTCCACCAAGCTTACAGTACCCATCGATGAGAGTGTTATAACTGACCACATTTGGAGAAACCGCATATACTTTCATATCCTCCATAACATCCCTAGCTTTGTTCATTTTCCCCGTTTTGCAAAACGCATTGATCACAACATTGAAAGTGAACACATTTGGTTGAATCTTTCTCCTAAACATCTCTCTATATACATATTCAACATCCGCAATCCGATTCTCCTTCGATAACGCACTCATCAGAGGCTTACAAGACAGAGCCGATAACTTATACCCATAAGAACCTGCACGCTTAAACGCCTCAAGTCCTAACTCGAATCTAGAATTGTTCACATAAGCCAACACCAACATATCAGATATAATTGAATGGGCGCAAACATTATCACACATTGAAATCGCATGGAAAATCGAGTGAACCGGATGATCAGATCCTTTCTTCACGAACTCATCAAGGAAAGACCGGATCTTAGAGTACCTTTTCGCATTCGCAAGAGAATGCAAGAGCTTAAATGTTAGCTCTAAAGAAACAGAGATGTTACGGTTCTTCACTAACCAGCTATAGTACCTAAGACACAACTCTGGGTCGAGCTCAGAACATATCAACTGTTGAAACAGTTTGTTGGGGTTTATGTCTTTCACATGAAATCCGAGCTTTGACCAGTGCTGCTTCTCTATGAGATCAGTGATGATAGCTATGTCATCTCTTGGTGGGCAAGGGCTCTCGGCGATCGTAGTCGAAGAAGAACAGTGTCTTCTTAGAACTGAGACTTCTCTCGGGAAAACATCTATGAAGTTGAAGGTAGTTCTTCTTACAGCTGAAGATTTGGGGAACATTGATTCGAGATGGAGAGGAACACTGAGAATTTGATATTTAGGGCTTAGGAATTTTGAAACTAGTAGCCATTTCCATATTTTATCCCAAATTTTCCCCTTCAATATACAATTTGCAAATTACACCCGTAATTTCACAGAGAAGCAACAAAAGTTATTGCTCATTTTGACCCAAAATTATGTTATTGCTCAATTTTGACTCCAAACTATGTTATTGCTAAGTTTGCCCCAAAATTATGTAAACCAAAATGATTGTGAACAATCTCTTAACAGATTTGAATGTCTTTTCTGCTTCGGTTTCTTCGTTTACAAAAAATATTCTTCTCATTCTTTAGTAACCACTTGTTTCTGGCGAAGAGCTCTCCAGCCAATGTCACGCCTGAAGAAACCTCCAGGCCAATTGATCCTTTGAACCGCACAATACGCTCTTTCACGCGCTTCTTCCAAGTCTTTACCCTTCGCCGTGACTCCAAGAACACGTCCACCTGTTGCCACAACGTTCCCTTCTGAATCAAGATCCGTTCCAGCATGAAAAACCTTCACTCCTGGAGCAACTGTTTCAGCTTCTTCAAGGTTTCTGATGATTGATCCTTTCTCATAAGCTCCTGGATAACCTTTGCTTGCCATTACAACCACCATCGCTGAATCTTTTGACCAATCAAGCGACACACCACTTAGCTCGCCTCTACAAGCAGCTAGCAAAACTTTTGCTAAGTCAGACTCAAGACGCATCATCAGTACCTGACATTCTGGATCTCCAAACCGGACATTGAATTCAATCAGCTTAGGTAAACCGGATTTCTTCTCGATCATGAGACCCGCAAACAGAACGCCAACAAACTTGCATCCTTCTTCAGCCATTCCTTTGACGGTGGGATGAATTATAGAGTCCATTACTAAATCCTGCAGCTCCTTGGTCAAGACTGGTGCAGGTGAATACGCTCCCATTCCACCTGTGTTAGGACCGGTGTCTCCATCTCCAACCCGCTTGTGGTCCTGAGCAGATTCTAGAGGAATAGCGTTTTCTCCATCCACAAGTGCGAAAAATGAAGCTTCTTCTCCCTCCAGAAACTCCTCCACAACTACTTGACACCCTGCAGAGCCAAACACACCTTTGACCAGCATCGAATCAACAGCTTCAAAAGCCTCCTCTAGTTCCATGGCAACCGTGACTCCTTTTCCAGCTGCTAGTCCATCCGCTTTAATCACAATCGGTGCTCCCTGTTCTTGAATGTATTCTTTCGCAGCAGATGCATCAGAAAATGTTTTGTACTGCATTATACAAATGTTTTAACAGCATCAGATTGGAATCCTTAAGATAAGATAAGATCAGACATAAGAGCTACGAAACTGCTATTCTTTCTCCAACTAACCAAACAAGAAACTGCTATTCTTTATGATAACAAGTTTTTCATTTGCTATCTCAAGGAAGTTCTTTTTTTTTCATAATCACGTTACGACGATATGCATTCTTACACACAGTGAATGGGAGAAATTGGTCATCATGAGAATATGAAGAGAAAGAAACTTGCGCAAACCTTGGCAGTAGGGATATTGTACTTGTGACAAAGATTCTTCATAAAGTTTTTGGAACCTTCCAATGCAGCAGCTTGAGAAGAAGGGCCAAATGTGAGGATACCGGCTTTAACTAAGTCATTGGCGAGACCCGCAACAAGAGGCACTTCAGGTCCAACAACCACTAACCCAACATTCCATTTATGACAGAAAGAGATCACAGCTGAACTATCTGAAACGTCAAGGTCAGGTATGCAAATAGCATCTCCGGAACTAGAGATACCGGAGTTTCCAGGTGCACATAACACAAAATCACAAGAAGGAGATTTCTTCAAGGCGTGACAAAGAGCGTGTTCTCTTCCTCCTCCACCGATTACAAGAACAACTACTCTCTCTTCTACAGAATTTGAATCAAAGTTAGTACAGAATTCATTTGACTAAAAAATCACCTGCGTTTAATTTTGACATGACATAATATGATTCAATCTCAACCCATAGTAAGAGAATAGAGCGAGCATTGACGTTCAAAGTCAATCCCTTGGAACAACTGAATACAAAATCTACAATTTTGTTTACTTATCAAATGGGCCAAAGAAAAATAAAGCCTTTGAGTGGCATCAAACTAAAGCGAGCAAAAGGATATCGCGAGATTTTACCTGAGCCGCCGGAAACGGCCGAAATAGACGTTTCCGATTTCTCGGAGACGCATCGGAGCAAAAACTGGCGTCTTTGGTGAAGTTTCGAAGAGATACGAGCGCTAAGGACATGCTTGGTGGTAGAGAAATTTAGAGGAGCAAAAAAGGGAAGAGAACTGGAGGTGGCGAATCTGAGGGAGAGAGGAAAGGGTTTAAGGGAGTTATTNTGAGTTATTGTTGTTGCAGAGAAGATTGATAGAAGAAGAGGAGGCATTGAAATTAGATGTGCACAACGACATGTCGGAAAGTTGGAACCCAGGTTTACGAAAGAGAGGAAGAGACAGAGTGGATGAAAGTACAGNGGAGTTATTGTTGTTGTTGCAGAAAAGATTGATAGAAGAAGAGGATGGATTGAAATTAGATGTGCACAACGACATGTCGGAAAGTTGGAACCCACGTTTACGAAAGAGAGGAAGAGACAGAGTGGATGAAAGTACAGACTTTGAGAGAGTTTTAAGACTCAGACCAGAGTCGCACAAGGGTTTTAAGTTTTTCTTTTGATTAATTACAGAAAACAAACCTTGTTAAAAACTTTTTTTTTAACTCAAAAATCTTAGAACTTCTCTGAGAGAAGTTGTTTTTGGATCCTAAAATCTAGCATTACGATCAAAAGTTTCTAATCTGGCAAATATAAATTATGAATTGTTGTAATCAACCCAAAAACAAGAGTTGTTNATAATCTGGCAAATATAAATTATGAATTGTTCGTTGACAAAAAAAAAAAAATTATGAATTGTTGTAATCAACCCAAAAACAAGAGTTGTTTTTGTTCCATTCAACGGGTGGAACTAATCAAAATATAGACAACATGTCTCTTTCTAAGGCGTATGTCATGATTTTATGGATTGATTATATTTTATGTAATCTTTTTTTTCTCCTTAACCCTTTAAAATCGCCAAAAATAGGTATGATTTTGTCCTTTCTATCAGCAAAACAAATTTAGAATCAAGCTTCTCCATTCTCCACACAATTAAATGCTTGAAAACATCCATTTCGCAATTTATAGGGTTACTAAATCGCCGTGGTTTATAACAAGTAACCTCAAAGTAATGCTTGTATACATGCAACCTCGTTTTGAGATAATCAAACAAAAGGAGAAAGTACTCACCAAGAACAAAAAAGTCAAGAGGTCGGAAAATGCCCTCAGGCTGCTTCTAATACAGATATCAATAGAGCTTATACAGAAGGATTAAAACCGTAAGCCTTTTATGCATGCAAAGNAGAGGTCGGAAAATGCCCTCAGGCTGCTTCTAATACAGAAGGATTAAAACCGTAAGCCTTTTATGCATGCAAAGCCATGAAGAGATTCTGTTTACGAGCATGCTCTGGGACAAGCCGGTTCACGATTTCAGGAGAGATGCCAGATAGCTCTGCAAACACAAAATAGCAACCATGGTTTATAATTTCTGAAAGTCAAAGAAGCATCAGAGATCTTTCCTTTCCTAAGAGGTCCAACAAGTAGCATGTATTGTTCGATCTCTTAAGAGGTCCAACGAGTGGTATGATTTACCAGCCTTCAAGAAGCTATTCTTCCCTGAAACGGATCCAACAAGAAGATAAAAAGGAACTGTACCTTGTGGTTTGAAATTGAAAAGTGGAGGAAGTGGCCGGCCATTGGGAAGACGAGTGTTTGGGTCCCTTAGCTCGTCAAATAACGGATGAATGCAAGCTTCCAACTACAAGAACACCACAAGTTTTCTTTTACAATGGGATAGGATCCGTAGATGCTGTTTTGGAGAAAGCATATTACAAAATGGAGGGAACATAACAATGGATAACTTACAGCAGTGCATCTCAAATTTGGGGAATATTGGAAGAACCTACATAGAAGATCAACAGCTTCTGGTGGTAAACGTTTTTGGAAGACCTGATCATAACCACAAATAGATCATTCATGCAATGATAGAGAACGCCAAATTTTACATTTTTACCATGGAAAAACAAAATGCCAAATAATTTAGTCCAAACTACAAACTTGTGGAATGTAAGAGTACTCCAAAACCATTACAAACACAAGAACAATATACTACCAACAAAACCACTGATTAAAGAATACCTTGGCAAGTGATAATCAATACCAGTAGAAGGCATACCTTGTGCCATGGATGAGGTTTTATTTGGGGAAATTTAAATTCTGTATAGTTTGGATTCATGCACTTAATTTCCTCCCTTGTCGGTGTACCTAAGATCTGCATGACAAATAAAGTATAACTTGTAAACATAATCTCTATAAGTACTTACAGTCATTAGAATCCCAAGACATGTGGTAAGCTCTATATTTTGAAATTATTTGAAGGCTACCTTAATGATCTCAACAAGCTGATCAACACCGCTTTCACCAGGAAAGAGAGGCTGTAGTAGCGACACGAAGAAGTAAGAGAGGGAAAACAGAAGGGATAGCACAACAAAACATATAGAGGTAGAATAAAAACTGTGCTTTAACCTGACCAAGAAGCAATTCAGCCATCACACAACCAGTAGACCATATATCAATCGCCGTTGTGTATTCGCTGGCACCAAAAATGAGTTCTGGAGCACGATAATATCTCGAACAGATATAAGAAATATTGGGTTCCCCTTTCACCTATGGACAATGAGAACTTGTCACATTCCACAACTTTCGTTAAAAACTGTGTCAATCATCCTTACCAACACTTTTGCACTCCCGAAATCACAGATTTTTAGCTGATGTGTGTGTGGGTTCACCTGCACAGAAGCAGGTCTAAAGTCAAAACTATGTGAAGTTAATTTAAAACAAGACAACTTTTTGAAGAAGAATTATAATTAGGGGCAGATAGTTGAGGGCAGACATGTTAATAATATAAACCAAAACTAGCTAAAACATGTTTCTATTTTCCAAAAATTAGTTTTCCAAATCATGTTTCAACTAATAGCATTTCTCAATAATGTCAACTGGAAAAGAGAAACCTAGCACCACTGTGGAGTTCGTAAATGACAGTAACGATGTATAGAGCCTTGTTATAAAACTCAATGCATGATTTCTCATGTCAGAATCTAAACCTAGTATGACATCATCAAATATAAAGAGCAAGCGACAATGCATGTATATTCCCTACTTGTAGAGGCAAAAAAAAACAAAACTCAGAAACTATAAAAAGAATAGAACAGAAATTGATCATTTCAAAGAAAATGCCATCTGTTTTAAATTCCTTTCGAAACAGGGAGATACAAATGAACTTACTNACGACAATGCATGTATATTCCCTACTTGTAGAGGCAAAAAAAAAAAAAACGCAGAAACTATAAAAAGAATAGAACAGAAATTGATCATTTCAAAGAAAATGCCATCTGTTTAAATTCCTTTCGAAACAGGGAGATACAAATGAACTTACTAGCAGGTTTTGAGGCTTAATATCACGGTGACAAAGACCAAAGCAATTATGAACGTAAGCAAGCGCCCTGCAAATCTGTAACCCTTAACAAAAACTTGTAAAAAATCATGGAGAATGCCCAGCAAATTATCAGTCTTACATGGAGTTTCAAGTTCACATTTTCAAAGCAGTCCGTTATTAACACGGATCACATTGTCTAGGAGAAATGACGCTTCGTGAAACAACAACTAGAAAAGGGTTTAAATCCAGGAATAGTTACCTGATAGGTGTAAAGTTTAACGTATATCAATGGCATCAGCTGGTTCGTCCTACTGTAACTTCTTGCAACACGATTGACCGTCTCAGGCACAAATTCAAGGACAAGGTTCAAATAAACCTCTTCGTTGTCTGTTCTTGAGAAGAAGCTATGCTTTAAAGCAACAGCATTGGGATGGTCTAACATCTGCATAATCTGTAGCTCCCTGTTCTTGTAACGCTTGTCTTGTAGAACCTTCTTGATGGCAACAACCTCCCCAGTTTCCCTACATTTTGCCTACCAAAAGAAACATAATTGTGTGAAGAATGGACCAGATCGATGGTAAGGACATCACGGGTGTTGCTTTAACTTACTTGAAAAACCATACCAAAGGAACCAGTGCCAACTACGTGTTCTGATATGTAACTGACTGTCTGTCAATCCAAATAAGCATCCATATGAGAAAGAGATGTATTATTACGTTACCAGTTTACAGATTATCCATAACCATCCAACCTGTCTTGATTGACCATTTCGTCCACGGACTGTGGTTCTAATTACATGACCGGGTTCAGCACCAGCACCATCAATAATATCTGGTTCGCTATCCTGCACCAAAACAAAAACCTCAGAAGACACTATAAATTACTCCATAGCATAGATAAGCTCGTGATAAAGAAGTCAAGCTGCAAACGGTTAAATAAACATGAAAAAGAAACACAAAGCATATAGGGAACGCAAGACTTACTCTCTCATCATCTGTCTCTACCTTATCTCTTATCCTCATCTCAACCAAATCTCTAGTCAACCAATCAACTGAACTAGAAGAGCCTTTTAAAGGTTTAGCAGATCTCGAGCTGCCTACTCCATTTCCCAGTCCAGAAGAAGCCATGATATTTATTCTGAATATAACACGTACTAGTATCTGATAGCATCATAACCCTTGGTGATTTGGTGTCCCATCCCATCAAAGAACCGATGTTCCTAGTAGAACTTCAAGGTCATTTTCATTAGAGAAAGGTGCATTATATCTCAAAAATCTTGATCATTAGTGAATCATTAACTGTTAATCACAGTGATAACCTAAGAGCCGAGCAGCCAAAAACTGCCGATTGAATCTATTTGTAATCGACAAGGTTTTGCTTTGAAAATTCAACTTCTATAACCAAAAGAAACAAAATTGAGCAGCTCGGAAAATCAGCAAAACAGTAACTACCCAGGAGAGCCCTAATTCACGAAAAATACACACTTGAGAGAAAAACAAAACCTTTCAAAGGATTCGCAGTGAGATCATTAGGAAGAAAAGAGAAAATGATAATCACCTTGAGCTGTTCTGATGGAGAACAGAGACCAAAGTCAAGTATTTGACGATTGTCTTCTTCTTCAATTGAATAGCTTCACGTGAAAGAAGTTATAGTATTTTCCTTGGTGATCGATCAGTTGAAGAAAAAGGCTAAACCTTTAAACTTCCTACCTTCTGCGTTAATTTTGTTTTCTGTTCTTCGTCGTCTTCTTTGTCGATTTCTACCGTTTAGAATCAAACCAGATTACGAAAGGACAGCTAATTATTTTAAGCATTATATATTCATCTTACTCTATATAGATAGGATCTGTTGACAAAAACAAAAAGAAAGATTTGATTAATTTTGTTGCTTAATTATCAATACAAACCACTGGGTAACTCAGACAATACTCTTAATTTGACCTTATTGAAATTTTATACTTGGAAAACATATTTTGTCCCCAAATATTACGACATTAAGAATCAATTTTCAACACTAATTTGGCATGCTAAATTAGATACAATAAAAACAACAAGTTGTTCTTGGAATTTTATAGTGAATTAAATAAACTTTTAGAAGGCGAGAGTATTAAAATTAAAAAAAAAAAAAGTCACTTTCGTATTTGCTGGTTATTATATAGCAAAAGTAGCCTTTCCTTGTCGAATGTTAGGTAAAGACTAAAACGCAACACTTTCTAGTTTCTAGTGTGTGTGTTGTGTGGTGATGGTGGTTTTATACGGTGCTTGATTGGTGATTACAGCTTCAAGAATGTGAGGATGTGTTCGTTTCTTTGTCACTGACTGTTTCATAATAAGTCCATATACATATGAAAAGATTGACAGAGTCCAATGTTAAGACATATGATAGGTAGGATAAAACTTACATGTAATTCACAAGAGAAGTTAATTAATTTTGGTTTGGTTAGATNCATATGAAAAAGATTGACAGAGTCCAATGTTAAGACATATGATAGGTAGGATAAAACTTACATGTAATTCACAAGAGAAGTTAATTAATTTTGGTTTGGTTAGATATATGAAAACTTTAGGCATGCGTATTAGCAATAAAGTCGCAAGTAGGTCAAAAGTACTCTGCTCACTAGCCTACACTAGGGAGTGGTGGTTTTATAACCTAAATGGTTAAAGTTGCTTTCTTTTGCTTTCAAAAGTTACCTTAACGCTGTGAAGGGAGGTGTGGATAAAGGGTGGGCAAAGTAGTTTTTTTGCCCGCTTGCTTTGCCCACACTTTAAATCACCATTCAACATACTTTGTTTGCCCGCTTTGCCCACTTTATCCGCTTTGCATGCTTTGTCTGTTTTGTACGCAGTGTTGTGCCNAACCGGACCAACTCCAAATAAAAGATATCAAACTTAATCTCGAACATGTCTTAAATTTTTATATCAAAGAATTGGAACTAACTCGCTGCCGAATTATGGACCAAATCAATACCGATAATTCCGAAACAAATTCAAATAATAAAATATTAGTTATATCTATTACTACTTAAACTAATATTATTTGAAATTATAATATTTTATGTTTTTATAAATATTTCGGTTATTTTTGGATTTTTCGATAACTTTCAATTTTTTTGAATATTTTGGATAATGTTGAATGTTTTAAGGTTTATTTTGAATACTATTTTCGGTTATTTTGAATAAAAAAATTAGTTCAAAAAAATTAATGTACTTAATATTCGAAAGCGAATCGAATCCGAACCAAAATTCTAAAATATCCAAAAAAAATCTAAAACTTTATATTTAAATATCCGAATCGATTATGCGGATATCCAACCCTAAGCAAAACAATGGTTTACATTTTACCGTTGTAGTTGGAAGTTGGAACCTAAGCTAATGTGTTTGGATTTTGATTGTCATGGGCCTATTTGGCCCAATATCGAGTACTGGATCATGAGATTATATAGGCCCGTAAATAAAAGGCAACGCGGTCAACGATCAACCGCATGATTTTTCATGTTCGTAAATCTTACTGGCTGAAATCTCACAAGAAATGGGAAAAGCAAATCTCTTCTAAAATAAAAATAAGTTCTTTTTTTTAATCTCCGGAAGGAGAGAATGTCATCATCGTCGTCCTTTGTGTCTCTCAGTTTCTTCGTCCTTCTTCTGGTTTCTTCTCTGATTTACCCATCATCATCATCTGATGAAATCTCCGAGCTATTTGACGACTGGTGTCAGAGACATGGCAAAACGTACGGTTCAGAAGAAGAAAGGCTACACAGGATTCAAATCTTTAAAGATAATCTCGGCTTCGTTACCCACCACAATCATATCTCTAACTCTACTTATTCTCTCTCCCTCAATGCCTAC
>OVAU01002691.1:0-12100 GCA_900406315.1 Biscutella laevigata subsp. laevigata
TTAGAGATAATTTTAGCCATTAAAATTTTATTTAAACAAACAACATTAAGAAACCAAAGGTCGATTATGATTCAAAAATGAATTATGCAAGGGTTCAAGTTCGCTGGAATATAAACAAACCTCTCAGGTTCCAGAAAAATTTCCAATTTGCTTAACACTCCTCTTCGTTTGATGTATGAGAGACTTCGGGGGTTTTGCTCAGCTTGTGGATTGATGATTCATGATTTCGGCCGGTGCCTACAGTTGGAGCGATTCTCTGAAAATGCATCAGATGATGATGTCTCATCTACACGAAACACAGCAAATAACATGGAGGATCAACAACAACCGAGAACTGCAAACAAACAAGGAATTGTTGCTATAACAAGTTATGCAACTTCAACACCTCTCAATCAACGAATTCCACACATCTATGACAACCAATCAGATATGGGACTTCGAGATCTAATAGTTTTTGGTTCTCATTTTTCTACTTCAGTTATTAAGCAAAGTAGCATAAGAACAGAAGAGAATAAGAAGCGCAAACTCAGTCTCCGAGATGACGATGTTGATGAATATATGACTGAAAGTCGTATTGAAGAAGTAGGGGAATCCAGTTCCCGACCTCAAATAGATGTACCTGAATCTCAAGTTCCAGAAAACAGAGGCGCGGTGGGCCCTATTCCACCAAATTCTCCATGAGAGCAGCCGGTTGGAATTGTCAAGGATTAGGCAATCATCTGACAGTTCGACGCCTTAAGGAGTTGGTTAAACATCATCAACTGGACTTGATCTGCCTGTCTGAAACGAAAAACAATGATAACTATGTCAGAGATTTATGTGCTTCAATTGGTTTCAACAATCTGTGTATTGTTTCACCTCAAGGTTTAGGAGGAGGACTAGTTATCATGTGGAAAGATTACATTTCTGTTTCTGTTATTTCTCAATCTCCTAATGTAATTGATTGCAAAATCGAATACAATGCTTTATCTTATTCTTTTTACTTCACGTTTATTTATGGTCATCCTGTGGTGTCTTTAAGACATCTAATCTGGGAAAAAATGCAAAGGATTGCTTCTACACGAGTTAATGAACCTTGGTTTATCATGGGAGATTTTAATGAGATAAGAAACAACAATGAAAAGATAGGTGGTCGCTTGAGACCTCAAAACTCTTTTCTGGATTTCAATAGAATGTTGCAAAGTGTGTGACTTTGAGGATTTGCTGTTTACCAGAAATAAGTTCTCTTAGTTTGGAACTCGGAACAATTATCAAGTGTCAAGTGGTTTGGATCGTTCCATGGCAAATTTTGTGTGGTTACTGAGATTTGGAGCTTTTGAAACAAAAATTTTGGAATTCTTGGGTTCTGATCACAGACCTCTGCTCACTATTATTTCAAGTTGTAATGATATCATTCTGGGAAGGTTCTTTTATGACCATCGGCTTGTTGATCAAGATGGATTCAAAAATGCGGTTATAAATGGCTGGAGGAGAGATTGCTTCGTTACAGAGGGTGAGGGTAGATTATTTCAAAGACTGGAGAATTGCAGGAGAGATATCTCAAAGTGGAAAAGGTTCAATAGGATAAAATCTAATGAGAAGATTGATTTTCTTAAGAGTATACTTGATTCAGGTATAGCGCGAGGCTCTCTTACCACTCGAGAAAAAAATGATCTCCAAAGAGATATAAACTCAGCTTATATTGAAGAGGAAACCTTTTGGAAAATAAAGAACATAAATTTGTGGTTGAATGAAGGCGATAGGAATACAAGGTTTTTCCAAAATTGTGTAAAGGGCATACGTGCAAAGAATTGTATAAATCTGATTCAAGATGAAAATGGTTTATGCCATAGAGGTAGGGCTAATATTGCAAGAGTTGCAGTAAATCATTTCAAAAACCTCTACCGTAAACATTCTATTGACCAAAGAGACTATTCATATGTGTTTAGAGGATTTCATTCGAGAGTTTCTGTTGAGGTTAATAACAACTTGACTCCTATTGTTAGTGAAGAAGAGATCTATAAAGCAGTTTTTGACATTGGACCTTCAAAGTCTCCAGGTCGGACGGGTTTTCAGGATATTTTTATCAACAATTCTGATCTGACATTCAAGATCATGTTGTTGCAGAGGTTAAAAGATTTTTCGAGAATAATGAGTTTAATACCCTTCATAATCATACGAACTTATGCCTTATCCCGAAGGTAATTCCTCCAGTTTCAATGACTGATCTAAGACCTATAAGTTTGTGTAATGTGAGTTATAAGTTGATAACTAAAATCTTGGTAAATAGGTTAAAACCCTATTTGGATGGCATGATAGCTGAGAATCAAGCTGCTTTTGTTCCGGGAAGGATGATTACTGAAAACGTCATAATTGCACATGAAATTTTTCATGTTCTAAAAGTCAGAAAAAGGCAATATGGTTCCTATTTGACGCTAAAAACGGATATTACAAAAGTATATGACAAAATAGAATGGGAATTCTTAGAAGAAACAATGAAAAGAATGGGTTTTGATCCTCAATGGATAAGATGGATAATGATTTGTGTTTCTTCAGTCAGCTACTCAGTTCTGATCAATGGATCCGCAAATGGTTTTTTAAACCAAAACGTGGATTAAAACAAGGAGATCTGTTATCTCCTTACCTATTTATTCTCTGTGCTGAAGTTTTATCACATATGATGAATAGGGAAATTGAAGAACGGAAGATGAAAGGCATAAAATTGAGTCTTGATGGAGAATCAATAAACCATCTTTTATTTGGTGATGATTCTCTGTTCTTTATGCAAGCTAATGATGTGAATGCAATGAGAATGAAGCGAATCCTTCAAAAGTATGAGACAGTTTCAAGTCAAAGTGTAAACTTAAGGAAATCTTCAATAACCTTCGGATCAAGAGTCAAAGATAGAACAAAAACGAGGATAAGAAACATTTCGGGAATTCATAATGTTGGAGGAGAGGGTAAGTATCTTGGCTTACCTGAGCAATTTGGAAGGAAAAAATCGAATATGTTTCAGAATATTATTCAAAAAGTGGAGGAAAGAACAAAAAGATGGAACAAATGATTTCTTTCACAAGGTGGAAAGGAAATTCTCCTGAAATATGTGGCTCTAGCAATGCCTATATATTCAATGTCTGTATTCAAACTCCCCAAAACTGTTTGCACTCAAATTTCCAATATACTAGCTCGTTTTTGGTGGGGATCTACAGAGGAAAAGAAGAAGTTGCATTGGATTTCATGGAAGAAATTAGGAAAACCGAAAAAGGAAGGTGGTCTAGGCTTTCGGGATATAGAGAAATTTAACAATGCTCTTCTTGGAAAAAAGGCTTGGCGTATTTTAAAAAACCCTCAGTGTTACATGGCAAGAATTCTTAAACAGATATATTTTCGGAATGAGGAAATACTTGATGCAAAAATAGGTGTAAAGCCTTCTTTTGCTTGAAGATCTATGCTTTCTGGAAGGGATCTTTTAAAGAAGGGGTTGAGATATAGCATTGGTGATGGAACTAAAATCATTCAAGACCAGCGAAAAGTAATCAGCATCAGAGCCAAAGTGTTTGGGTTAAATGATTCTCGGTCAGACTGGAGTGAAAGAAAGATCTATAGTGAGGTTAATGAAGATGAATCAAAAAAGATCTTGTCGATAAAAATAAGTAAGACGAGAAAAGAGGATCTCCTAGGTTGGCATTACTCTAAAAATGGAACTATACAGTGAAATCAACTTATTGGTTCGCATCTCATATGCAGGAAAATGAAAAGATAGATCCAACAAGAAGATCTATTAGTCTTAAAAAGATGGTGTGGAAAACAAAAACAACTCCAAAGCTTAAGCACTTTATTTGGAGAATAGTTACAGATACGTTGCCGGTGGGAACTCGTCTAAAAGAAAAAAAAATATGTGAAGATGCAATTTGTAAACGATGTTAAGCAGATGATGAGTCATTAAATCATTTGTTTTTCTTGTGTCCTTATGTCCAAGCTATTTGGCGTGCATCCGGAATTCCAAACAGAGAAATTTATGATATTCAAACGGGTTTGGAAAAAAAGAGTTGAGTTATGTTTAACGAATACCGAAGACCTACCTATGTAGCTCATCTGAAGAATTTGGAAGAGTAGGAACTTGTATTTGTTTCAACGATGTGATCTACATTGGTCTAGAGTTGTAAAGTTTGCTAAGATTGATTGAATGGCAAAATGCTATTGAGTTCGATCGCAATATTCAGAACATAGACCAAAATGCTAATATTCAATCAGGCCATTTGGATCAGCTAAAATGGCAACCACCAGAACATGATTTCTACAAATGCAATTGTGATGGAACCTATGTTGATCAGAACATAGAGCGCGGGAGCAGGTTGGATTTTAAGAAATCGAAATGGAGAGTTTATGTGTGCAGGTCGGGCGAAAGGGAGAAGAGTTGCGGACTCGCTACAAGCTGAATTTCAAGCTCTACTTATGGCTATGCAACACATTTGGGCAAGAGGATATACAAAAGTAATTTTTGAAACAGATTCCAAAAATCTGTTCGATATCCTATGTGAAAAAGCTTCAAATTTCGATTGCTTAAATTGGTATCATGAAATTCTTGAATGGAAGGCCAGATTTCAAAAATTGAAGTCTACCTGGGCAAATCGGAGGTGTAACGTGGCGGCTGATGCTATTGCGAAGCTCCCTTTACTGTCGGATTCATCGTTTGTCTGTTTCCAAGCTTGTCCGATTTCTATTTCTTTGTATTTGCAAAATGATATTTCTTATTAGTTTTGTTTTTTACGAGGATAAAAAAACAAACAACATTAAGAATATTTTCTAAAAAATACTATTTGATAATATAATTATGAGATTGTTTAGTAACTTGAATAATAGTAAATAATATTGAATAAATTTTGAAATTTTAAGTAATTTAAATATATATAATAAATTTTAAATTAAAGATTTTTTTTTTGAAAAGATACGATTTAATATATTATTTATTTGAATAAGTTAAATTTTAAACTAAAAAGGATTTTTTATGATTTTAAATAAGTTAAGTATTTATTTAAATTACAAATAAAGAAAAACATTATTAAGAATATCTTTGTTATTTTGAATTTTACATTTAATTTTAGTTGTATTTTATAATTATATGTTATAATTATTTAAACAAAAAAGATTTTCTCAATTAGAAATTAAAATTTTAAAATATAAAAACGAAATTATATATAAACAAATATTTATTAAGAATATATTGTTTGGCAACACGAATAAAAATACTCTATTAAAAAGGAATTAAGTATAAATTTGTTTGACAATAGATTTAAGTTATTAAACTTTTAAAATAAAAAATAGGAAATTTTTGAATTTGACACATCACCTAAATCACTTCTCTTTTAATATATAAGAAGATTGTTAACGTACGCTTAAATCAAAATATAACTTAGTATATCTTAAATTATACATATCTTTTTTCAACACATATGTGTTATAAAAAATACAGGATATACACATTTTGTTATTCGATACAAGTATAATTACAATAATTTAAATATGTTTTTTAGTATATAATAATTATGTTATACCTAATTTTATCTTCTTATATATATTTTACATCTCTACAATATTATTTTAAAAACAATTTTATGAGTATAAACTAATATAATAAAAAATTATATTATATCCATTCAAAAAATTAATTTAAAGAACAAATGTTTGAATAAAACTGAAATAAATATAATTTAAATTGAGAATTGAAAATTTTATCAAAATAAACTTAAATAAATTTAAATAGAGATAAATACAAAATTATTATATAATATTTTCTCTTGATAAATCTAAAAACAAATAAAATAATATTTTAATATTTCAAAAAGTATATAAATTCAAAATAGTTTCGAAATGTTCCTAAAAATATTTATAATAAAATTTAAATAAATATAAACTGAAATTTATTATACAAATGTTTTCAAGATATATATAAATCTAACAAAATATAATAATATAAAGATTATCTTATTAACCAATAAAGATATAAAGTTTTAGTTCCAAATGTTTTCAAAGACAAATATAATAAATCTATTAAATATAACATTGAATCAAATTATATTAATATTGGATTTATGTTTTTAGCTAGAAACGTGTTTTAAACAACTTTTATCAAAGAATCTTTAAAATTTTATCTTCAATACAATGGTCAAACGAGTTAATCAACGTATAAAATCATAATCCAAATTCAAGATATAACTAATTATATTATTCTATTCAAAATTATAAAATTTAATAAATTTAATCTAAATAAATTTAGATTAATAAATTTATTTAAATTTATAGAAAATGATTATTAATATTTATAATATTTTTTAATCACTCATTTAATTTTTAAAATATATTTTTTTATAAAATTAAAATATATAATATTATAATTTAAAAACACATCACCCTACATAATACAGGTACAGTTCTTATCAGGCCCGACTCTGAGTCTAAGCTGGCCAAGTTTGGACTTATGACCCTAATTTTGGTTAAGTAAATTATCGGCCCTAAAATTAACAAATTCATCTGTAGCCTAGTGGTTTAAAATAGACATGAGTTCGACCTCCAACATATTCAGTGATTATTATTATTATTATTATTTTTAACATTTTTCTTAAATGGGCCAACATTTCTTGTGATAGGCTTGTGGCCCTAATATTTTCTTTGTTATGTTTTTTCTTTGTACACTATTCGTTTGTCATATCATTGGTATAATTTTCTAATAACTCTAAATCGTGGACCAAATGTTTTTTGTACTTGAAACTAATTCTATGAAATCGATATTTTGATCGAATTACTTCGTATCAATATGTTTGAAAAAATAGATTCTAGTTCTTCTCCTATTGCATCATTTTATTCATTCAAGCTTAGGGAAGAGCCTTATCAACAGATTTGGGCTCAAAGTCATCATGCAGACCAATCATAAAAGTTTTTCCTTCGGTTTAATATTTCCACAGTTACTTCTACATACCTTATACTCTTGTGATTCCTTCTTCAACCAATGTATTTCTCCCACTAGGTTGGGATAGTCCCTGTGAAATTTTACCAACTTCCACAAATCGGTTAGTAGAAGTAACATCGGTCTAGTCAACCATCTCTTGAAGATATAATTTCTTATCAACCTCTCCCTTCGAGGAAAATTATTTTCCAAGAATGTAACATCTCGTGATACGATTTCCATTATACCTCCATCTATGAGTTCACAATTGAGCACATAACCTTTCGAGTGCTTTGAGTATCTTATCAAGACACACTTTTTCCTCTAGGGCCCAATTTTCCATGAGGATGTGAAGTATCACGAACAAACGCTGCAGCCCCCCCCCCCCCCCCCCNTCTTAGATGGATTAGGTCGGGCTTTCTAGCCGTCCATAACTCATATGGAGTTGTAGTAACAAATTTTGAGGGCATACCGTTTAGTACATAGGGTGCAGTCAGTTATGCATCCCCCCAATATGAAAATGGGAAGTTACATTGCGCCATTATAGACCTAACATTTTCAAGAAGCGTTTAATTTCGTCTTTCGGCAACATCATTTTGTTGTGGTGTATATGGGGTAGTCAACTGTGTGACTATGCCCTTTTCATCACACAATTCTTTAAATTGTTCAGATAGATATTCACGACCTCCATTCGTTCTCAAACATTTGATCGTCCTCTCCAACTAATTTTCGACCAACGTGATATAACGTCTAAAGCACTCTAGTGCTTATGAATTATGAAAAATCAAGTATACATATTCGAATCGAGTGAAATCACATATTATGGATGTTCAAACTAAATCCGAACTTAAGTAAAGCTAGAACAGAGACGAGGTCTCGACAGATTTCATGAGCATACAAGGCATCACGTAAAACAAAGACGAGGTCTCTCGCACACATTTGTAATTGGCAAGTGTTGATACCCAGAACTTTGGAGTTGTTCCCCACACACAACCATCTTGAACCTTTAGGAACTCGTCGATACTCCACAAATGCATCTCGGTCTCTAGCTATGTGGTATGTTGCTCTTGAGTCTACAATCCACAAAGGATGAAATTCAAGCAACATGAGACAACTAAAATAAGCATAATTACAAGTAGAGTATAAGGATACCTTCTTTGCCTCAGTGCAGTCACGAGCAAAGTGACCCAATAAGTTGTAGTTGTATCATTTCACCGTGATCATATCCTTCTCCCCCCCCCCCCCCCTTCTCTNTGCTTCTTAGGATAGGTTGATAGGGAGCCTTGTTTCCTTTGTTTTCTTTTTACGCTTCAAGCCAGAGTTTTAACCCGCAATGTTGGCCTCGTTAAAGGATTTAGTTGCCTCTAGGCGCTCATCCTCTAACTCAAGAATGTGATATATCTTCAAATGTTTTCACATTTTCATTATATGTCATCTAAACCCTCATATGGTCCCAACTTTCAAGTAGCGACCAAAGAACAACCTGAATTTGCTGCTCATCAGATACAATCTGACCAACATTTTGAGCTCCCTAATCATAGTGGACATGGCTTTAAGATAGTGCCTCATAGACTGATTTGGGCGCTTCTTATAGTCATTGAACTTTTGATAAAGTCTCTGAAGTTTGGTTGTCAATGTAGCACCAAACTTCTGTTTGAAGGCCTCCCACAAGCCTTTCACGGTTTCGTATTGCTCAAACTCGCACATGAGATCATCTTGCATACAACTCATCAACGTGAAGTGCGCGATGCTATTCTTTCTTTTCTAGAAAACATATTCCTTATGATCTCTCTTGTGTTGAATTGTATTACCTTGCTTAGGCTCTTCCGTAACATGGAAAAAAGTCTCTTTAGCCTCTTGCTCCTCGAGGACTTATTGAACTTTACGATACCAAATATCATAATTACCACTATCCAATTTGTCTCCTCTATTGAACTCAACAATGATGTTCTTACAAGCGGACGACATTCCTACTTGAACACTGAAAGACATTAACCTTCTGTATACATCAAACACACAATATAATTTTGCAATGAATATAAATTAAATCATAGTAATTAAATTAATAATATGGGATCAAGAGTTCACTATGTGATGTGTGTGGTTTTTGATCGTTTTTAAGCCGTATTTTATATTCGAATGATTAGTTTATGATGCAATTAAGTCCAATTAGGTTGTATTTGCATGAATTTTATGTTTCAGGTGTTGAAGGCGAGCGAAATAGAGAAAACAGGTAAAAAATGATGCAAAAGAAGCAAAAGTACAGAAAAGTCAACATTGCAGAGTTGACCAGTTGACCAGAAGCCAGGAACGACCACAAGGATCGACCAAGCTTGGCCGATCCAGACAGAAAAATTCCAAACTTTGCAGGATCGACCACAGGGATAGACAAGGCTTGACCAATCCAGTTCAGAAAAAGTGAACAGAATTGACCAAGACGAGCATTACCTAGTTTAAAATTTTTCCCCTTCATATAAATACTCTAAACGTAGTTTTTGGAGAGGATCATCCTTATGATCCTTGATCATCTTTATGTTTTCTCTTATGTTATTTTTATGTTTTCTTAAGCTTTTCTTTTATGCTTTCATTTATGCAAACCTTTAGATTTATGCTTAAGTTTTTTTCCATCTTTTGTATCTAAGACTCGTTTATCATCTCTAATCTCATCTTTTATCGTTTGTTCTTAGTTTTGTTAAAACTACTTGCTTAATCTAATTTTATCTTTGATTTCTTCTTCTAATCTCTTCTTATTTCTTGTTTTGATCATGATTAGGCATAGATCCATCATGGGATCTTGTGTTCTAAACATGATGTGTGAAAAATCATTTTAAGCTTATAGATTATGGTAGATTAAGGCTTTGATTGATTTTTTTATGATGTTTAGACCTTGATTTATAATGTCTTCACTTGTTTAATGTGTTTAATGCTAGGTTGAACTTAGCTACTCTCATCTAGATCATAGGAGAATTATTGTCCGAGAGGTGTTCGATGAGATGCATGAATGAGTTAAACTTGTGCTAAATGAGGCATTTCCATGAGAGTGTGTTAGGATCATTTAGTAGTTGCATAGACTAAACCTTTAATGCTTCTTAATCATGTGTTTGGCCTAGAGATTGTGTGGATGCATGTTTAGGATAGGGGTTATTGCCACGAGAGTAGATTAACCTAAATTGGATAGTTTTTAGGCTAAGGATAAATATTGTATGATGAAATTGAATATCATGAACATGAAATTGACTGCCCAATTCGATTGTCGTGGTCCATATGCTTAGTTTTATATTGTTTAAGTCTTGTTCGGTTTCGTTGACTTTTTGCATTGCGATTGACTTTTCATTTACTTTGTGTTTTGCTTTCTTTTATGTTTAATAAGATTGTTTAGTGACAAAGCAAATTTCTAATTGGCTTAGACTAAACAAATTCTCTAGAGTTCTAGTGTGCTAATCACTCCCACATTGGTTCGACAATCCCCCTCCTATACTACATTCGATTGATATATATAGAGACTAAAAATCTCTTTATCACTATGTCCTCAATCATCTCTCATATTAACATCTTATTACCACAAATCAATCTCTTTATCTATTTCACGCAAAATTTTAAGTTCTAGACAAATTAAAACTCCCACTCGAATAATGTTTTCCTAACATGATTCAACGAATAAAACATGTTAATTATAACAAAAACCCCTCTTAATTCTTAAAGTCACAATTTGACCATAAAAAATCAGATTCTTAATCTCCTAATTGAGACGAATCTAAAGCAATTTGAATCACTAAAATTGGACATACCAAATTCATTTTATAAAACTAACAATATATTCAACTTTAAGTGAATTAAGAAGCGACACGACACGTGGTGGGTACTGTTCATCTTCTTCCTTTCACTACAAGAAATGTGACTATTAATAGCGTTCCAGGATAGCGTTTTCTGCGTCACTGCTATTGTAGTTGGACATTAGTTTTTTTCCATAACGCTTAGATTTTCAAAACGCTATTGTTAGTTTAGCGGGAAAATAAAAATTTTAGCCGCGCAAATTTGCTAAATACAGATGCTTAACCATTGCAGAGCCAAAAATAAACGTGATCATACATATAAAATATCTAAAAATTTTAGTCAACAAAATATTTGACTAAATTTTTATTATACGAAACAAACTCCATTTTTTCTCCCCCACGGTTTCTTCGCGTGAATGATTTCTAGAATTGAGTTACTTGATGAAATCCTTCTCCGTTTCTTCTTCCTCTCTTCTAACCATCTCCTTCTTCCTTTTTCTTATGTTCTTCTTATTATTATTTCTTATTTGGCATTCTCTTCTTCCATTGATTATTTCCCTCTCATCGCTCTCTGGATCCTATTTTGGATATCTACAATATTATCTACCCGATCTTGCATGATCTGTTAAGGTTTGATTTAGGGGAAGAACAATTGGATTTAGGGTTTAATGAAGATGATTTCGTATTCTGTTTAATGAAGATTAAGGGTCAATTTCAAATGAGAATGAGAGTGATTGTGTGATCGTTGGTGATGCAGCTGTTGGTAAAACTTGTTTGTTGATTTCTTACACCATCAACACTTTTCCTACGGTATTCTGAGCCTGACTCATCAGTCATCTTCATTTTGTTTTTTTTTCGTAAATGCCTCACCTATGTTCGCTGGTTTTTTTTCAAGTGGCAAACTCAGATGGCAGGTGTAGAGTCTAAGTGATTGAGTCCAAGTGAAGCCTTTTCCTCCAAGTGAAGCCTTCTCCTCAATGTATATTCGAATTTGAAACTCTCTTCGATGATTGCAGTGTTGGAGGTTTCTTTAATGTCATTATGAAGTTCATTTCAGAGATGTGGCATCCTAATGGTGAAGTTTATTTCCGTTCTCGAGCTTTGGATTGAAGTCTTTTGAATTTTTGATTCTTTATTCCTTTGTTTGCAGTTTATTCTGATGGAAAAGTTTATATTTCTATTCTTCATCCTCCTGGTAATGATCCTAATGGATACGAACTTGCTTCAGAACGTTGGACTCCTGTCCATACGGTAAGATATTAATGCATTTTTCTACCTCTTAGTTTCAAGACTCGAATTTGTTAGCCAGTTTAAGTAATTTATGGGTTTAAAGCTTTTCGGGTCTAGGAAACTTGGCACTCTTCAATATAGCATAGCTTTCCTTATCTGAATAGATCATAGAAAT
>OVAU01002692.1:0-12097 GCA_900406315.1 Biscutella laevigata subsp. laevigata
ATATAGTTTATGTTTTGAAAAAGAAAGGGGGTCAATTTATTAAGTTTATAAATAAAGGGAATTATTAGCCATTAATAATAAAGTATAAAGTAAAAATATAATTTAAATATTCTTTTTANTACATTGGAGGAAAACTTAACTCCATTTTGAAGTTACTCCATTTTTTTTTGTTTTGGAGTAAAAAATGGAGTGATGCTCTAAAGAGAGAGAAAAAAGAGTTCAAAAGCGCAGACTGACAAATTTATCTCCAATAACACCTTTTTGAAACATATTACGTGTTTTGGCACTCAAATTGATTTTGGCAATTTGGAAGGATTAAATGTGTAGTGAATTAAACAAATAACCCTTCATCGATTTTTTTTCTTTATCTCTTTCTCATTTTGTTGGAAAACGTGAAAGACATAATTTTCTTTTAACCTTTCATTTCTCATGAAATTTATCTCTTACTCTTCTATAATTTTTACTCTCTCTTTCTACTTTTCCATTGACGTAGAAATTTTCATTTTTTTTAATTCTTCTGTCCAATTCTTAACTTTAGAATATAAAATATGAAATTGTATTTCCTATATTTCCTTTCATATGTGTGTTTTCTAGAAGGTATTTGAGTCGCTTCAGAACATTTACCAGAAATTCGCAAATCGATTATATGTTTCTGCGAGAGAGAATCATGTTTTGATACTGAAGTTGACGTCATTCTGAACCGTTTGCGAACGTGGAATCTTTGCGAGTAACCTCAAAACAACGAATTCAACACACTTACAAAAATGAAATCACATTTTCCAGGAAAAGCGTGTCAGTAACCACAAAACAACGAATTCAATGCTGACTTTTTCGGGTTTAGTTCGAGTTCTTGTTTTTAAACTATTTTATTAAAAAATACTAACAAAGTACTAAAGAGGTACTCGAAGTATTAACTACAATCATAAATTCATATATTTAGTTCATTGATTCGTGGTCACATACCATAAAATTATGATCATGGTGCCATATTTATTGAGAACCATGATATTTCAGATTTGTGGATGGTGTTTTGTGGTTACAATCTTATTATTTTTTACTATAAAATATTTGAAATGCATATTAAATTGTTGGGAAAAAAAGATATTCAACTTTTATAACTATAGTTATCTTTGATTTTTTTTTTGTCAATAAAATTATCTTTGATTTTCATCAAAAAATTGTTTATAGCAAATAGAAGTGTTTTGATGAGAGACAAAAACCAATAAATACTCATTCAACCAAAAATTGTTTATGGCAAAAAGACACTTTCCGAAAAGAAAATCAATATGGTTTAATTAGAGAGAAAATCAACATATACTTTTTCATCTAAGCTATCACAACAATTTATGGATGGACAATTTCATCTTTTATCCCTCCTATAATTTTTTTGTTTGGTCCACAAAACAACATCTTTTGCTAACATTGGTCAACTTGCTATTTTAGATATGTAGTTCTCAAAAGTTGTCATTCTATGCAAAAATTCCTTTAGTTTTTCCCTATAATATATTGTTGAAAAAAAAAGGTTAGAGACCTTTTGATGCAGTTTTAGATTTAGAAGAGAGAACTTTAAGTTTTCTTTTAGACTTATCAATGATTCAGTACACAAGAATTCCGTGTACTTCTCATTTAGTCCAACGAAGGAAACAGATATTGATAGAAATGATTACATTATCCTATCTTACATTCAATGATTCCAAATTTCCAAAAGAGACAAATCTCCTAAAATAGCAATTTTGAATAGTCTTGGACAACAAACAAACTGCTGTCTCACCAAATCTTTCAATTTTAAGATTATATAATAAAAAAAATTATATATTACTAAATGTACCCAACATAACACATTCGACTGCTCCTGTACTTCACGCCTTCTTTTCGGTCTAGAAAAGAAGCAAAAGATTAGTTTTGTTGCTTCTGCAGAAGAGTCTTGAATACTTCTTTAGTTGTTGCAGTCAGGGAGCTTCCTAGCATAATCTAGCACCATTACAAATTCCTTTGCAGAGGAACCTATCGATGCAGCAACTCTCTCATCCTTAGAAGCTGTTTGCAACCATAGCTCCACTAAGCTGTTTAGCTGCAACGTCGGGATCACTGGTTCTCCCATACATCTTATCTCCACCTATTTTAAAAAGAAACATAAATGACTCAACTTTTAGTCCACTTGAACCTCAATTTCTTGTTAAGGTGTTCAATCCAGGCATTTCCATGATTCAAAGAATCAGGATGATGAGAAGTCCAGATCATCAGATATCACTCACGATACACAAGTTGGATAAAAGGTGTTTCGGCTTTAGTTCAAACATTATCTAAGCTAACCAACAGGTATGGTTTAGCTTTAGGAACAGGTGAGACCCATTAGCCGTGATCTCAAAAGGATTTTTTTTCCGAGATCACATTATAGTTGTGGCTCGTGTGCCATAAATGTTATGAAGTACTACTAACCTGTTATGGATCTAATAGTCATCCTAATAAGCACATGAATTGACTCGATGCATGGACTTCCAAGCTAGAAACCGTAAAGTAGCAACTGCATAAAATAAGGTTGCTTACCTCAGATTCACTCTTGAGATCAAGCTTCTTCATGAGGTATTTTTGGATAAAAGAAACTGGAATATTTCCATCCCTACCACAAAATGAAACAGACAATCAACTCTGGTAAAATTAAATTCTTCCAAACAAAAAATTAAACACTCCCAGTCCAGAAATAGGTGTGCGATGTGGCCAAAAAGAAGGCTTTATCAAGAAACGTATACCACAGAAACAAAAAATAACATGGAAACTCTTGGCAAAACATACGTAATCGAATCTGAGACCATAAATGCAAAACGTAATATTCAATTGGTGTTGACAGAGAAAAACAAGAAAACAAAGCCGAGAAAAGAAATTTACTTTATTCTCAAGTAGTTAGCTGGGATCTGAGGCAAGGATGTTTCTCCTTCCCTGAAACCAGCAAGTCCTTGTCAATATAGTAAGACATAGAGAAGACAAAGAAAAATCTTAAAAAATAGTAGACCTTAGATACAGAGTAAGAATCTCACTGATTATTTGACGCCACAAGCGAGAACCAAACAGGAAAATTTCTCCTCTCCTGCATCAGGCTTGCTGCATCTGTTTGTGGTGGAATTCTCGCATCACCAAAAGTGGATGACCTTTTGCGGCGAGTCCTACGCGTTCTTTTCACAGTAGCAGTTTCTGATACTGTAGGATCACCGTTATTGCTGATCTCTTCCTCGAGTTTACATTTCCTTTTATGATCCTTTGTTTTGGTTTTACTCCCCTGGACGTCGTTATGAGATGCATTTCCATGTTCAGATTTTGGGTCCGACCCTTGAGAACAAGAAGACTTCGAGGGCTTTGTACCGTTTGCCACATCCACAAGAAAATTTAAAGGTTTCCAAAGATGCAATTTGGAATCCCAAGGCTCATCATCATCATTGTTTTTTCGATTAGAGAGGGTCTGGTTAGGCTCTGCAAATGTAGACTGCAAGAAAAAGAATAAATAAATACATGGACAACTTTTTGAAGATCATAAGCAGTCATATGGTTGTCCTTGGACTTGGGAGTCCAATGGTTTTGTGATACAAAACTCTCTCTCTCTCTCTCGCACGCTCTCTCCTTCTCTCAAGCTGACTTTATAATTCTAAGAGGCAATGCTATGAAGCTGAAAATGCACAAGTACTTTCCATAATGTATACCAAAAAAATGGTTCCAAAAGTTAAAAGAGGGAATTGCAATTGATCACCTTATTTACCTGCCTTTTATTCTGAGTAAATCTTTTAACTGTTTCTGGCGAGCTTTCGCTCTCTGTATGATCATCTCCAAATTCTTCTTCCTTCTTCACAGTTCTCTTAGTTAATGAACCACTAACTCGTACATCTTTTCTCGTACCAGCTTTTGTTCTTTTTCCTGTTGTACCAGCTTGTGCTGAAACCCTAGGTGTGCTTACCACCAAAGAGGAGATAGACCTCTCTTTCCTCCGTGCAGGTAATGTGTTTGAGGTCACAACTTCAGCTGCCCCCTCTTTCTTTCGTTGTAGAGGAAATAATTTGGCTCTCAAGTCTTGCAAAATGTGGTCAGGCCTAAAATACATGCACAGATTTATTACTTAGCGATAGCAATGTTTCACCACCAACAAAGCACTTAATGGTGAATAAATGGTAAGCGAGAGAGAGTATATACTAAAGAGATTCGCTTTCTGGTTCTTACCAAAAATAGTTGGTGTGAAACAAAAGCATTACGCTAACCAACATATTCAGGTAAAAACTGTTTCTGAATCAAATGATTTCTTTCATTACACATCATGCTACGAAAGTTATAGAAAACCCTTCCATATGCGACACATTCTAGCATAATCATGTACGCATTTCCCACATAAAAAAATATTTTTCAATTTATTCATTTCATAAAAGAGTAAGAGCCAAAACGCTTCTAATAGTCTATGCATTTCACTGCTCTACCAAGCCTCAGGAGAAAATTGTGTACAGAAACAGGGAAGAAAAACCTACCTTAGTTTCTCCAGTGGAGCACCCCCGAGGTCAATATCGCATACGGGACAGCACTCTATCTCATCCTCTGTGATTTTCTCATATATGCATTGCCTACAAACTGCACAAGAAAAGGATCTAAGAACTTATCTCATTTCAATAGATTTTGATTATCAAGTAAGAGCAAAACGGCAAAACGCTTTATATTAAATGCAACCAAATTTCACAAAAGCTTAAAATATAAAACAAGCACTTTCTCAGATAAAAAGATCAACTAAAAAAAATGAGTATAGCATGATGTTTCTAGGTTCAAGACAAGCTGGCTGCCAAGTTTGAAATATATTAGACGCTAGTTTAGATACTCCAAGTCCTTCCAGCACATCCATTATAGCAAGGCTGAAAATTGGCAAGGCCCTACTGCATCAAGTGATACAAGTTGTCATGGGTGGACAAGTGATTAATAGACATTATCCAGTTTGGATTAAAATCATGATCTTAGACAGTTAGCAACCTAAGGAGGAAACGAGAAGGCATCAAACCAAAACACAACCACATAATTGATGGCGATACTGTAAGCATCCCCGAGAGCATAACATGAAGCAAACGAGAACCTATTTTGGCACTGCAGTAATTCAAAAACAAATTCTGCAGCGGATTCATACTGCTAACATTCACCTTTCTTGGATTAGATGGAACGAGCATATGAATGAGATCTACCTTATCTGTGTAATTTAATTAATATCCACAGGTAAAGATGACGTCCCCACTAATTGAAACGGTTTAACCAATCAGAGTAAACAAGGTAGATTTCTCAGTAAAGGGTAACAGAGAGATGCTCGTGTATAGTTTGGAATTGTAGATTGCTTTTGTATCCAAAAGGAATATAATTTATAATCTGTATCAAACAAAGATAACGTAGGAAATCGTTCGACATGCAGAAAGATCCTTGATACCACATTAAATAAAACAGAAGACAGTAAGATCTTCGAAACAGAAACATATCTAAGCTGTCTTAATTGTATAATATCTTGAAGAAGTAAGAGGCAGATAAACGCCGCTTAACACAATTAAGCTAAGAATAGCAGATTGTAACACAAAAATTACGGACCCTTTAACTTCCAACACAGAACTTACATGTTGGATATAACAAAGCAGTTGACTCTACCTAACGAGACATGATTAGGCAAAACCACTCGCAGATTTCAAAAGCTACTAAACAACGAAGGAATCTAGCGGCTAGATTTTTAAAAAGTTGCAAAATTTGGTCAACACCAACTACTCTTGTCGAGAAAAACCAAACAAACTATTCATTGACACGAGCACGAGACCAAAACAAAAAAAACGAAATATGAGTGGAAGAAAAGATTAACGACTACAATCGTACAGAAATTTCAATCAGCAAGAGGCAAGAATGAAACCCAGATAAAGACAATCAAACAAAGAATGAGACGAGAAAACATATCAATTGCGGAAATTATAATCGAGAAAAAGCGAAATAAAACGTAAATGTAAAGGGAGAAAGAAGAACTAACACGTATGAAGGCACTCGGAAATTGTGGTGGCGTCACGGAGGAGCTTGTCACAGAGAGGACAAGTCATGCATGCCACGACCGTTTCTCTCTTAACCTTAACAACCATGTCTCCTTCCATTGCTCTCGTTAAAAGCGTTTCCGTCTATGTAGACGAAGATTATTGGGTTAATCGCACGTACTATCCCCGAAACTGCATGTAGACGACGACCCACAACCACAAAAAGAGAAAAGAAGAGAGAGACCCAGATTTATGTTCCCCTCAGTCTCTTCGGAGATACCTACATTCAAATCCAAATCCAATAGAAACTAAAACACTGGAATTAACGAGCAAAAAGGGTCGAAGTGAAAACAAAAACAAAAAAAGTCTCAATCGGAGGAAAGAGCGGCGTGAGGGAGAAGAGAAGTGGTCATTCTGAAGAAGGGAGAAATGGAGAGATAGGAAGGAAATTAGGGTGAGTATTGAATTGAAAATACGATCTATAATTCCAGGAGGAGGAGGAGGAGGAGGAGGAAGAAGGAGGGTTATGAGTCATGAGCTTGGCTTGAAGGCATTATAAAAAGAGAAGGGCCTCGTGGAGAAGAGAAACGAATCCGTAGAGTAAAACACGTTTCCTCTTTCATTCTCTCTCTCTCTTTTCTAATTTGTCAGTTTGTTTTGGTAAATGGGCTTTTCCTAGGAGAAACTCTCTTTATGTATTTTAGGGTTTTGCAAAGTCCAACAGCGAATTTACTCGCTCTTTTTTCCCATTTAAGTTTGCGCAATTTTACCTTTTTACTCTCTTACCTTTTTTAATTGGACACTTGTTTTTGTAATTTGGAAAACAAAGAATTGATTGATTAAAATAACTTGAAGAGATAAAGAAAAAATAATTTACCCCTCCAGATCTTTCTGGAATCTGGACCTGCTCCATTCGCTGTTCGATCTATCATTGCTTCAACGGATTTGTTCTTTAACAATACCTTCTACAACACGTAATGGTTATCCGGTTTAGGATCAAATTAGAATTGGATCCTATTTAGTAAAGAGTGGATATAAAGTTCAATATCATATTACCTTCGGCAAAAAACTTTCACCACCAATTACACAGTAGGTGCGTAATTCCTTCTCCAAGTCGGATTTCCATCGCCTGTGGCATTGTGATGCTCCTCAGAAGATACGTTTGTTCATGTGGAAAGCATTGTATGATGCCCTACCTACTCTAGTCAATCTGAACCACCGTGGTATTCGAACTGCGGATCTTTGTCCAGCTTGTGGTGATCACCCTGAAACTACTCTTCACTGCTTGTTTCAATGATGAGTGGCAAAAGAAATTTGGGCTTTATCACCTCTCTAGAAGCCACCATCTTTCTATGTCACTTCCTCGGTAATTGATATCATAAAGGGCTTCTTGGATCTCCGCCTCCCTCTGGATCGTACATGACTTTTCCTCCTCATCCTTTGGCATATTTGGAAATTTCGTCATTGTTTAAGTTTTAATGGTTATCGTTCTGCTCTTCCTAATGTTGTTCACTTAGCTTTGGCAGACCACAAGGCTTGGCTTAAAGCAAACACGGAGCCAGAGGACTTAGAATCACCGCATCCTCCCTCATACTGGAACAATCATGCTACCGCTACCAGTCAACAACATCAGCAACCTCCTCATCACTCTCATCACCCTTCCCCTCCAAAATCACACCCTTCCCCTCCAAAATCACGCCCTTACCGAGGCAGACTTTCTTCCCCTGCTCCAAGACAGAGGCACTGTTTTAGTCAGAGGCACTGTTTCGTAGATGCCTCTTGGGTCAGTTCTTCTGACAGTATAGGAGTCGGCTGGATCATTAAAGACAATACGTCAAATTCTGTTGTAACCTGGAGTCGAGGTCGTGTGGCACCGGCAACCACATCAGCTGAGGCTGAAGCAGTGGGTTTGTTGCATTCTGTCCAGCATCTCTCGAGATTAGGATACCGCGGAACTCCATTCCATACCGACTCAAAAGTAATTCACGAGCTGCTTGTCAAGTTCACTGGTCGTCATTACAANATACGTCAAATTCTGTTGTAACCTGGAGTCGAGGTCGTGTGGCACCGGCAACCACATCAGCTGAGGCTGAAGCAGTGGGTTTGTTGCATTCTGTCCAGCATCTCTCGAGATTAGGATACCGCGGAACTCCATTCCATACCGACTCAAAAGTAATTCACGAGCTGCTTGTCAAGTTCACTGGTCGTCATTACAAAGACCTTGATCATCACCCTCTCAAGCTTCTACTTCAAGACATAACAAAGATCTCATCCACGCATGGCTTTACTTTCCATCACATCTCGCGCGTGCACAACGTAGAAGCTGATATGCTAGCCAAGAAAGGAGGTTTATCATCTTCGCCTCTTCTCATCTCTTGGCTTCCTCTCTCTTTGTAATGCTCTGTTTCTATCTTTATCCCAGTGTTTGTACTTCACTTTACCATTTCAATTCAAGCTGTTCGTTTAAAAGAAAAAAAGAATTTAGGAGGAATTTCATTAAGGGTTTTTTTAATTGAAATTATATTAAATAAAAGTTTTAGCGAACTACAACGATTCAATGACGAATATGGTCTAATACAAATGTTTAATAGAAGGCGAACAGAGCCCAAAAAAGGAAAGCAACAAGCCGACGAATAACTAACAATCCTCGGAAACAACCACCAAAACCATAAAGAAATACACAAACAGAACAAGCCTAAACCGGAGCACAATCTAGAGACCAACAAGAAAGACGAAACTCGGTTGGATTGGAAGTTGAGCTGATAAACCATGATGCCGCTTATTGAAGTACTTCAAACGACTAAGGCAAAAATATTCCTTCGACCACACTAAGCACGAAGAGCCACAAGCAACTAGTCGACACGCCGAGTCCAGAAAACTCGGAAGACGAACCTTTTAGCAACCGACTTTCCAGGGCATAATAGAGAACCTACGACCACAACAACTGTAGTGCCTTAAACGAAGGACGACGAAGAACCCACAACCAGCTAAAGACAACCTCATCCTAAGAAGGTCAAACCACTTGCAAACATAACATAATACCTCTGGAAACTCGTAGAAATAAGAGATTATAATCACCAAGTCAAAGGTCCTAATTCGGCAAAGGCGAACACCACAACACTAACGGAAAAGCAAGACCAAACTTTAACCGAGCAAACACAACCTACCCGACAATACAAGGCAGATACAATGAACCACACGAGTAGACACTAAACGACAACAAGCCAAGCCTCTAAGCAAAACAGAACGAGGAAAGGACCTTAACCGACGATAACGTAAACGACGACTAAAAAGTCGGGGAAGCCTATTGAAAGCACACTGACCCGACACGGGAACCACCTCCACGACGAAACTGACAAAGCACCGACTAACAAACCCACCATGACACAACCCATCTCTCCAAAGCTGTCGTCGTGACGAGCAAAAGAACGGGAGATGAGACATGCAAGAAAGAACCTGGGAAGTACCATCGTCGAACCAGAGCCAAACAAGGTCAATGAAAAGCCGCCAGAGAAGCTAGAAGAGCTGACGACAGACAAGCCTCGACTAAAGCCGGACGAAACACCGGTTACACACCGCGACTAGCACACACACACAAACGAGGGAAGAAAACGCCCAACACAACCACCACCTGAAGAAAGATATGCTGGAGACGACCACTCTCAGAGAGACAGAGCGATGGACGAAGAAACCTTCTGACGGACTAAAAAAAAAACCCTACCTAAGCCGCTATACAAAGAGGAGAGGGGAGAGAGGAGCGACGAAGAAGAGGACCGGCGGCTGCCAAAGTGACGAAAGGCAGCCGCCAGTCAGATCTTGAAATAAAGGCGAAGACGACTACTATTTTTTTAGGTTTAATCGTTTGCAAAGAGAGAGAAAAAAGTTTTTCGGTGAATTTCATTAAGGTTATAGCCATGTATTAATTTTGTGATTCCATTTCGGTGTAGGCTTGTATTAGGTCTGGGCAATCCGAAAATTATTCGGCTTTGAGGTGAACTTATTCAGATTTGGGGCTAATACATTCGGTTGTCGAGTATTCAGGTTCATAGATTTAGAGATCATTTGAGTTTGAAAATATAACAGTCCTGGTTCAGTTCGATTTTATTAAGGTTCAAGCTGGTTTTAGACATGAATGTGAAACCCGAAAAAATTTGGGTTTGACATGATCGTGTAAAATTTTCAGGTTTTTGAGGTCAGTTTGAGTATTTTAAATAAAAAATAGATTTAAAAAGTACTACAATAACAATAAATCTGAAAATATAATTATTTTCACTAAAAATATAATAAATAAAATTAAACATAAAATTGAGAATAAAACATTTGAAAATCATTAACTATCTAAACATAAAATTGAGAACAAGATTATATATATATTAAAGTTGATTTATAATTCAAACAACAGTTAAGGGAGGTGATTTTAAAGAAGATAATAATCTAATCGTGAATTAAAAGCTAGATTTTCAATTATACACAAAAAGATATTCAAAACTATCTTGCTTGTTTATATAATACTCTTTCTACTAATTGTGTAAGAGAAAAATAGATAAACATTATAATTTAAGATTTTCTGAAAAAATAATTCTTAAAATTGTCAACTTTTGCACTTTTATTTTTCAAATTCAAACTGCAAATCAAAATAATAAATCGTATTCAACCCGCAATATATAGGGGATTTGATTCCTTAACCTCGTGAATACATAATATGACTATCAACCACTTGAACTAATTAAATATTTTTAAGAATGACTAATAAAATAAATATTTAAGAATTATGACCGTAGAGAATGGATGCCACGATACTCATTCTCTCATTATATATAATATTAGCAATTTGTGTGTCAACTGCCGATTACCAATTTAATATATAATGGAAGAAGAGGGTAATCTCATACCTTGACACATACTACCTTCTTCCCTACAAAAATAATAATAGTTAAACATTGGTGCAAGTATTAACAAAAAAAAAATCAATTTTGAGTTTAAAAAAAAAAAAATTAAAACCTTGTTTTACATTTTTGACAGAAATACAGAGTAAAGAAGAAGCAGAAAAAGATCAAAAAAACTGAAATTTAAACTAAATCCGAGCTCAACCCAAGCCCTAAAAACAAAAACCCCAAAATAGGTACTAGATCCAATAACAGCCCAAAACACAAAGGTCCAAACAAAAAAGCCCAAAAAACAAAACCCTAACCTTAAGCAAAGAGATGCCGTCGCCGCCCTAGCCGGAGGCCGCCGCCGCTCAACTGCTAGACGCACCACGAGCTCGCCACGACTAGTCGGAGGATGCCCAAGCCACCGTTCGCCGTGAACGAGACAGCACGAAGACAGGAGTAGTACCAACAGAGGAGCAAGTCGCCGGAGCCGTAGACCCACTCGCCCCTCGCAAATTTGGACCCCTCCGGGCGAGATGGAGACGAGAGAGAGAACAACTTGGCGACCTAATCAACCACCGGAAAAGGGTAAAGCTTACAACGATCGGTTTGTCGGAGAAGCTTCACCAGACGACGGAGAGGGAGAGGGGAGGAATCCCAACAGACCTAGCGGACGGAGGGGGGAAGAGCTCGCTTTCCGGCCAAGATCGAGGAACCGATGACCATAAGGGTTGCATGTAGGACGTCGCACCACTCCGCCAGATCTGAAACCTCTTCACCGAGAAACCACCGATAACTCGACTGGAGGACACCAACGTCGGAGGAGCGTGAGGCCGGGAGAGGGAGGAGATTCACCACGCGGCACACGGAGGCTGTGCTCAGAAGACGTTGGCGAAGCTCCGCCTCTAACACTCGCCGGCGATTCGACTTCCCGAGAAACGAGAGTGAGAATCGAGGTAGAGAGAGAAAGGAGGAGAGATAGGTCTTTTTTTAATCTAATACTTCAATTCAATTTTGAGTTTGATTCTCACTTTTTCACATTTATGTTTAATTTTGAAAGGTTTCTAGTTAACTATGACATCATGAAATAGATTTGTAATTTTCTAGAGGAGTGGTGGAACTATAATTTTTTGAAGGGGTGAGAATAAAAATTATATATTTTAGGGGTTAATACGTTTGGTGCAGAAGAACTGATGAACTCGTAGATGGGCCTAA
>OVAU01002693.1:0-12095 GCA_900406315.1 Biscutella laevigata subsp. laevigata
CCCTTAAGACCTCATTGACCGGCTTTTAGCTACTTGGAGAGCTTATGAGGAAATTATTCATGATTGTATCTTCCTCCTTCTCCAAGTGATGGCAATGAGTTTTTAGCTCCTCTAAGACTTCCATAATGGTTGTAGACTACCTCTTGGCTTGTGCACGAGTGACTGGTCCAGTGGGAACTTNGCTCAGACTCTTTCTCCAAGCTAGGCATCCGTGTATCAAGATAAGCAATACACGAAGCATGCTAACAAAGGGTGTAAGGAGCTGATATTTGAAGAAGGCGATTTGGTGTGAATTCATCTAAGGAAGGATAGGTTCCCAACTGAAAAAAAAAGAACAAGCTTATGCTACAAGTCGATGGACCATTCAAGACCATCAAGAGAAACAACAACAATGCCTACCAAATTGATCTACAAGGGAAGTACAATATTTCTTATGCTTTCAATGTTTCTGACTTGCTTCCTTTTGTTGCAGATTGAGATTTGAGGACAAATCCTTTTCATGAGGGAGAGAATGATATGATCATGACCTGCTCAGAGGAAGAAGAACTAGAGCTAGTCAGCATGATCACTCGTTCCAGAGCTAGAGAGTTGGCTAAGGAAGCTCATGCACTCATAAACTTAGAAGAGATCAATCCAGAAGATGCTGAAGCAGATATATTCAACTTATTTGTGCCCAAGTATGAAGAACCAGGTAACAATCACTAAGTAACTTAGTGGTGATTCTGTACTCTTTTCCTTGGTGAGGATTTGGTAGGAGGAGGTTATTTATCAAGGTTCTTAAAGAGGCAGGGTCATCACTACGTCAAGTTACTCTAGTGTTATTACCTTGAATAATTGGTGAATCACAATGATTCCAGTACATGGGCGCCTAAGTTGAATAATTTTAGACGCCTCATTGTTTTCAGTTTAAAGACTTAATGTCCTATTTGAAACGCTTTGTTGTTTCAAGGGAATGTTAAACCCTCGTTTTTTCCTTAAAAAGATGGCGAGACCTAGCATGTTTGCCAGCCAAGTACTAACATAAACCCTTATTTTCTTTGAGAGAAATCGCAACTCTTATCTTGGTTCTTCAAGTTTGAATATGTTCTCTTACAATATCTTTCTCATTCCAAGAGTAACTTCTATCCATCTCAAACGAATTCCATCACGTTTGTGAGTCGATCACCTTCAGCTCTATCTCATCCATCAATCCGCCAACCCTAGTTTCATTCCAATCCATTGTCTCTTTATCAACCCATCGCACGAGTCATCTTCTCCTCTTTCCCATCAACCGCAAGTTCCCATTATCACCCCCCTGATGTGCATCCATCCAGATCGTTGTTGCCTTTATTTCAGATAGAGTCATAGGATCGTATCACACGCACTCCTCAACACTGAATGAAGGCAATATTCTCCTATCACAAAATGGAAAGTTGCCATTATGCTTTAGGCAATTTTCCATTTCTCCTAAAGAAAACCCTAACTCAGCCTTCTACCTCTCCTATTTTATTGTGTTCGAGTTCCTTAAACTTTGCCGAGTTATTTCTTCTATTTTCCTTACCAATAAATCATCTTTCTCTCATCAATTATCAGTGATCATTGTGTGTTAACTTAAGTTCTCTTTCGGCCTAGGGTTCTAGGCCGAGTTCTAGTGCAAGAGACAAGCAAAAGATTTTTCTTTGTCACACTTTATCGTTCTAGTCTTTGAGACATATTGTTTCTAGACTTGTCTCACAAGTTCTTGGTCCTTGCTTGTTGTAATTTCTTAATTTCTAGTTTGTTTTCACAAAATCATAAAGATCTTTAAAGTCGTGATTTAGTCCCTTGGTCTTGTCCCTGAGTTAATCGAGGCAGCCAAGCCAAACTTCTCTTCGGTCCACTTGAACTCACAGCTCACCAAGTGTGAGTCACTTTCTTGCTTGTTGTAACAATCATTTCTCTTTGTTGCTTAACCCTACCACACATGTTTATCTCAATAGTTTTCATGTGTGAGTAGTAGGTAGTTGGGTCTATGGATTTGTTTTCAAGAAAAACATAATCTAGACATGGGTAAGATCAATTTAAAAGGATGCTTCCTAAGAGTCTTCTCTCAACCCGAGTGTAATGCTTGTCTAGTCTTGATCATCTACCCAATGACCCAAGGGACATCTCATAGGGATAAAACCTCACGAGAATACTTGGACCATTTGTTGAGAGAGCAATTGAGAGGAACTTTGCATAAGGGCAAAATCTTATGTCTAGACTTCCCTTAAGAGTCTCTTAGTTGTGAGCACATCGACTCAGTTCCGTGATAATGCTAGCTTGGACACTAAAGGAATGAATCACATCACCTCTGATTATTTGGGCCATGTTGCTATGGGTCCTAATGCACCACTAGAGGTGGGTAGGATCAAGCAACTCTTGTTGAGCTCAAGATGGTGCAATAATGTCATCCATAGAACTGGTTCACTAGATCATGGGATCCAAAAGTGAAACCTCCTAAAGACAAACGTTTAAATTTATATAATTTCACTATATGCAATTGATTTGTTTCCTTGTTTGCATTGTTTCCATTTCGTAGTTTCCTTAATTGCTTATTGGTAAGAAGGATTTTGCCTCTTTTACAATCAAACATAGTATAGAAGGGTTTAAAATGTCGGACCGATCCAGGAGTGAATCACGTGCTAGGAATATGGAGAATTCATCTAGTCTAAGTCGAACATGGGTTTGTTTTGTCACTAAACAATCCTAAACAAGCAATTTAATTAAAATAAAGGAAAAACACAAAAGTCAACCGAAAAGTCAACGAAACCGAATAAAACTTAAAATAAAAAAAGATAAGCATATGGACCAGGGCAATCGAATAGGGCAGTCAATTTCATGTTCATGATATTCAATTTCATCATACAATAATTATCCTTAGTTTAAGAACTATATGATTTAGGCTAATTCATTCTCATGGTAGAAACCCATATCCTAATCATGTATTCACATAATCTCTTGGTCATATACATAATTAAGAAGCATTAAAGTTCTAGTTATTGCAATTACTAAACAACCCTAACATAATCTATTGGAAATGCCTCATTTATCACAAGTTTAACTCATTCAGACATTTCACCGAATCTCAGGCGAAAATTCTCCTAAGATCTAGAAGAGTAGCTAAGTTCAATATATCATTAAGCACATTAACCAAGTGAAGACATAGTAAATCAAACTCCAAACATTGTAACAATCAATCAAAAGTCCTTATATACCCTAATTCATAAGCTTAAAATGACTACTCACACATCATGTTTAAAACACAAAATCCCATGATGAGTTTATGCTTAATCGTGATGTAAACAAGAAATCAGAAGATAATAGAAGAAGAAAATGAAATTAAACTAAGATTAAAGAAAGAGATTCTTGAGGTTTGGTTTTCTCTCCAATAGAATTACAAAAGAAGAAAAACAGGCAAAATAAAAGCATAGAAAATAAGACATCGTCCAAATGACTTGGGGGTTTTCCCCAAAATAATAAAACAAAAATAAGGCAAGGAATGCTTGTTGTTTTTTCAAAATGGGGGACATGTACTGGTCAGACCCACCAGTATGGGTGACTTGTAAGTTGTCTGTCGGATGAATGTTGGACTGGTCCACCAGTCTTGGTACCGGTGAGGCTTCTGACCGGTTTATGCTCATGTCTGTTTCGTGAGATGCACCTCGTGTATGGTACCGGTCAAGGCTGACTGGTACTTAGTCTCGCGTCTGATGCTCTTGTGGCACCAGGCAGACCAGTGTAGCTTACCGGTCGATGCTCCATGATCTGATACTTGTGCTATTTTGCTCTCAAATTCCTCCTTATTGATCCATTTTTTGTGTAATTCTAACTCTACACCTGAAATGACAAATAACATGCAAATGCAACCTAAAGGATTATAAATACATTGTAATCGAATGCAAAATGCATGAAAACAAACCATTAAAAACACTACATATCAACTCCCCCAAACTTATCTTTTGTTTGCCCTCAAGCGAAACAAAATCTAAGCATAGGGTCGAGGTTTGAAAAACAAGAACTACAGAACCAAAGACAAAACATTCTCAATCTAGTATCCATACTCATCTTATCATTCAAGCATTATCACAATTCGTTATTATTACTAAGCGAAGGTGATCTACTTGACCAACTTATATAAGTTTCCTACATTCATTAGTAGTGAGTGAAACATAATTAAGGCATACAATGGTTTCGTCGGTTCGAACTAATGGGGATCCCAATGCAAAATAGAAGGTTCCACAGAAGGCATGAAGGTCGATTGTAATTCGGTTTCTCTCACAGAGTGAAAGAATTATAGCAAAATCAGGAAAGACAAAGAGCAATGAGGCATACAACATTGAACATCCATTCCCCCCCTCCCCCCCCCCCCCCCCCNCTAATATCTACCCAATCCTACTCTTTTTGAACATTTTTCTTCACCATTTCTTTTTCATTTTCAATTAGGGATTTTTCTTAAGACTAGACTCTTTCTTCTTATTTGACTCCAAAGCTTTTTCTTTTCTTGTTTTCATGCTTTTTCATGACCGAATTGAGCTAAACGTGTTTAGGTTTATAATGCTCAATTTCGTGCTTGAATATAGAAAAATACCATGAAACACTAGTGCAACCAAGATCATGCTAATTAAAATTCATGATTAGACTCATATCAAAATGAAAGCAACCTTAGGCTAACAAGCTTCTCATTCCTTACAACTTAGCTTTTAAAACATCAAGATCCAATGTTATGGACTTCAAGACTTTTCAAGCCTACAAGGTTTGATCACACTAACAATTCTAAGATTCTTTAGTTCTTTCTTGAAAACATGAAATGCATCCTATTTGAGACTCAATCCTAAGCTACAATGTAATGCAACCTACATGCAAAATCTGAATAAAAACATGCTTCTTTTTGAAAATTTTCATTTTTTCAGGTTTTCTGTAAAATATAAAATGCAATGTGTATAGGACTCAATCATAAAACAAAGCAGAAACAATATCAGATGAGAGGTGGCTCCGCCCCAAAACTTAAGTCACACAGTCTCTGTATGTCCAAGTCGAAAGAAGGGAACCGAAAATAAGGAAAATAAAAATGAATGCATATTTACAAAGGTTTGGAGTGGTGTACCTGGTACTGGTTAGGTTTAGGGATCATGCTTCTCGCCTGAGGAGAAAGTGGGGAGGCGACATGTATAAGCTTCTGTTTCAGACATAAACTCTTAAGACCTGCAAAATCCAAACACTCAAACGAAAATCAAGCAACAAAGTGGCCAAGTTCATAAACAAAAATAACCAAAATTTAAAAGCAACTGAAATTAAATACTTATTTTTTCGGAAACGATACCGATCAGTTTTGACCACTACAGTACACCTATACTATTTATCTTTCTCGACCAGGGGCTTGTATCAGTGAGTTTTTTACCGCTACGGATGACCGGGATGGCATACCCGTCAACTGTGACTGGTATGACACCCAGGAATCGTCATTTTTCCCTGAAACCACTAAAAACCTCCAAAATTAAAGCACTCAAGCAATCCCAATCATCAAAGTTCCCAAAATCAAAATAAAAACATGAAAGAAACTAAATAAAAAGGATACATACAATGATACCATGGGACTTCCTCCCAAGTGAGCTTGTTTTAACTCTCTAGCTTGACTTTATCTTCTTCTGAAGGTGGTTTATAACCCTTCTCAAACATGGTGAACTTATCTTGAAGCTCTTTAATGATCTTAAGGTTAGAAGCACTATGGGCTTTGAGATTCCCAATAGTTTGCACCATGGCTCTCTTGAGCTCAATACACTCTTCATCCATACTAGACTTACCATTGCTAGTCCTTTTCTTAACCTTGTTTCAACAGGCTCATCTTTAGCTGACTCCCTCAAGTGATCATCGGGTGGATCATCTATAAATTATGCAGACAAGGCTTGAGCATAAACAACATCTTTATATCTCACTGCCTTGGTGAAATAACTCTAAACCCGACCACTACCCATATCCAACTTGATGATTCCTTCCTTAACCTTGACTGTCGCCCCAACGGTTGCTAGGAACGGCCTTCCCAAAATAAGTGGATCCTTATGTTGGTTTTCCATTTCCAACACCACAAAGTAGGTTAGAACCTCGACATCCTCTTCTCTCACTGAGAGTTTACTCAGCATGCCCACTTGCTTACACATGGACTTATCTGCTCTTACCAGAGAGGACCTGCAAGATTCAAAAGAATCAAAGCCATGTTTCTTAGCAGTTGTGAGTGGCATGATGCTTACTAGTGGCACCTAGATCGCACAAGCAGTTCGTAAAAGTTAAATAGTGTAGGGTGCAAGGTATAGTAAAACTCTTGGATCGACGTGTTTGGTTTGCTCATATGTGATCGGAGGGGCGATGGTGAGTTTCTCAACATTGGGTGCCTTTCCTTTCCTTAAGCTTTCATCAGTCGGAATGCTCACCCCATATCTAGTTTCTCTTTGTCCTCGATGAGAATACATGTAGAGATGCAATTGGGATTCTACATGGTGGTGGGTTCTTCTTTGGTCGATAGTTGACCAAGTGGTCTCGTTGGAGTTGAGGCTAGTTGGGCCACTTTGTTGTCGAGAACTGTCAAGTGGGTGGCGAGTTAGGTCACCGTTTCCCACGTTTTCCATGCGTGAGCCGAGTTGGGTCACATTATTGTCGAGAAACCTCATATGGGAGGTGATGCCTTCAATCTTGGTGTTTAGATCACTGTAAACGCCATAAATCATGGCGTGATTATTCTTATTGAAATGCGTTGAAAGCAAGTTCATTTTTTGCTTTGACCTTCCAAGAGTTGCTTCGGCATTTGGACAATCTGATCCTCATTGGCACTAGAGTTAGGAGCAGTGACCTGAGCTTGGGTTTGGTGGTTGATATGTGCATTGGAGAAACCAGCAAGCTCGTGAAGTTGGTATTGTTGTTTAGGCTGAAAACCATATTAATTGAACTGAGGCATGGTAGGGAAGTAGCTTTGATGGATTGACATGGGATAGGGATTGTGGTAGTGAAACCCCAATTGATAGCCTTGGTGTCTCCCAAAAGTTGGCCAAACGATCAAGCTTTTCATGAAGCGAAGCAATCTCTGTCATGATGACTCTCTAGTATACCTAAAGAGACAAAATAGAGAGAGTAGAAAAATTAGCAAGTGAAAAAGAAAGACTTAGTCTCAAACGAATTCAAAGTCCTAATAGCAAATCAAAATCTCAAATCGGCAACGGCGCCAAATTGATAAGAGGATATTTGCCTCTTATACAATCAAATGTAGTATAGAATGGTTTAAAATGTCGAACCAACCCGGGAGTGAATTACTTACTAAGACTATGGAGAATTCATCTAGCCAAGTCAAATAGGGGTTTGTTTTGTCACTAAACAATCATAAACAAGCAATTTAATTAAAATAAAGCAAAAACACAAAAGTCAATCGAAAAGTCAACGAAACCAAATAAAACTTAAAATCAAAGAAAAATAAGCATATGGATCAGGGCAATCGAATAGGACAGCAATTTCATGTTCATTATATTCAATTTCATCATACAATGTTTATCCTTAGTCTAAGAACTATCTGATTTAGGCTAATCCACTCTCATGGTAGAAACCTTTTTCCCAATCATGTTATCACACAATCTCTTGGCCAAATACATAATTAAGAAGCAATAAAGTTCTTGTCTATGCAACTACTAAACAACCCTAACACAATCTCTTGAAAATGCCTCATTTAGCACAAGTTTAACTCATTCACGCATTTTATCGAACACCTCTCGGGCGATAATTCTACTAAAATCTAGATGAGAGTAGCTAAGTCCAATCTAGCATTAAGCACATTAAAGAAATGAAGACATAATAAATCAAACTCCTAACATCATAAACAATTAATCAAAAGCCCTAATCTACCTTAATCCATAAGCTTAAAATGACTACTCACACATCATGTATTGAGCACAAAATCCCATGATGGGTTCATGCTTAATCATGATATAAACAAGAAATCAGAAGATAATAGAAGAAGAAACTGAAACTAAACTAAAATTAAAGCAAGAGATTCAAGGGGTATGGTTTTCTCACCAAAGAAAATTACAAAAAGGGAAAAATAGGCAAAAGAAAAGCATAGAAAAATTAGACATCGTCCAGATAACTTATGGTTTTTCCCTTAAATACTAAAACAAAAATAAAGAAAGGAATTCTTGTTGGTTTTCATAACGGGGGACATGTACTGGCCAGACCCACCAATATGGGTGACCGGTACGTTGTCTGTCGGATGAATGTTGGACTGGTCTCCAGTCTTGGTACCGGTGAGGCTTCTGACCGGTCAATGCTCATGTCCGTTTTGTGAGAGGCGCCCCGGTACTGAGTCTTCTGTCTGATGCTCTTGTGGGCACCAATCTATCTGACCGGTATAATTGACCGGTCTATGCTCCAAGATCTGATACTTATGTTGTTTTGCTCTCAAATTCCTCCTTCTTGATCGATTTCTTTTGTAATTCTAACTATGCACCCAAAATGACAAATAACATACAAATGCAACCTAAAGAACTCTAAATGCATCCTAATCTAATGCAAAATGCATGAAAACAAACCATCAAAAACTACATATCACTTATTTCCTTATTTTCTTAGTTTGCTTAACCAACTTGAGTCTAGCATTGAGTGACATAGTGTTAGGTGTTGAAGAGTTTGCTTATGTTTATGTTAGCTCTGAGAGCCCAAGTTAGTTGATATGCCCCTATTTTAGGGGTTTATAACCTGCCTTTTGTCTTGTTTTTAGCTCATTAACGAGTTATTAGCGTGCTTTTGAAGCCTTTTCGTCTCATTTTGGGATTCTACAATTTTGGAGTGGACATTTTAAGAAAGGAAGCCTCTGGACGTGATTACAAGAAGATTCAAAGAAGTTTGGATCCGTCAAGGCTCATGTTCGATCGAACCTCGCATAGGTTTGATTAAACCACTACTTCGACAAGAGTTATGAGCTCGATCAAAACAATGTTGTATCGAATGAAGAATTGAGATTGGGATCGATCAAACCAAATTTGGTTCGATCAAACCAAATGCAAAATGAACTGATCGATCCGTCGTGTAAAATTCAGGATTCGGTGTCAAGGATCATGCTGGTTTGATCGGACCGATGCCGGTTCGACCAAACCGAGAAACGAAAAAAGAAAATTTTCCATTTTTGAATTCTAATTCAACTAGAAGCCCTAGAGACGTCCAAAAAGGCACTTAAAAGCACCAAAGACGCTATTTTTTAAGAGATCTCTTTTGATTTAGTTTTTAGTTTTATTTTGTTTTGTCCTTATCTTTACAATTTAGGTTATCTCATTTTGTTTTGTTAGGGAGATAGATCCGAATTGACAACTCTGTATCTTGAGCCCTGTTTATTTATTTCATTCAGCTTTTATTTAATGCTTTCATCTATGACTTTTTTTTATGGCATCTACCATGTTTGAGTAGTTTAATAGATTGGATCTAGAGTTTTCACAAAAGAGTAATCAAGGTTCATACTTTTTTAGGTTTAGAGTAGGATCCTTGGCTAGTTCTAGGTTTGTAACTTAGGTTTAATCTAACAAATTAGATTCTGAGTTTAGAGTGATTTAAGCGTGACAAGCAACAAATTAGATCATCCAAATCGACAAACTATGAAAACTTTAGACTAGGTTTAGTCTAACAAATCAGATTCTAAGTCTAGTGAAATGAACTGCGTCTTGTTTAGCAATTATTATTCTAGCGTTTAGTGACTTGTGTTAGATGTTGACACAAGCCTCACAAGGATTGAACCAAACTGTAACAAGGAGATGACAAAATGAGTGCAAAAGTGAGATCTTTAAGCCATGGAGGTGAAAGGTGTGAGCTTTGGCTTGATGGAGTGAAGATTAAGGGGTTGTGATCTTGAGATGAAGCGGAGGACGTGGGTATGAAGATGAGACAGTAACTTGATGGAGGAATTGAGAACTGATGGTGCTTGATGGAGGTGGAATGACAGTGAAATGGAGGATGAAAAGGTGAAAATGAAGTGGAAGATAGAATGTGACGAAAAATGGAGAATGGAGATGGAACAAATATGACCACAAGGGTTATGTGGAAGTGCCCTTGATACACCTAGAAAACCTTTGGATATTACACACCAAAGAGGTTTGAGAAATATGACACATTCTCAAAGTGAGCTTCCATGGAGAAATATTCTCTTTTTGATTCAAATGAAAGCTAAAATACCAAGTTTGGTTTACAAAGGGTTTATATAGTAAAGAGAAAGGAAGCTAAAACAAACTCAAAAAAGAAATGGCTTTTAAAGCCCAAAATGCCTAGAAGAAGCAAGTTTAAGATAAATCGGGTTGTGCAATGATCGAGCCATTCTTCTTCTTGAGGAACCGGTTCAATGAAGGGCTTGCTTCTTCTTCGGGGATGCACACTTAGGTAAGGATGTGTCCATCTTAGCCTCATTAAAATCTAGTTTGTAAAACCCTTTGGGATAAAACTGAACCTAGGAAAAAGAGTACTAACTTGGACACTTCTAAGGTGACTCATGACTTGAGCTCCAAGACTATGATGACTTGAATGATCTCGATTATGCTCCAAATATTGCAAATGATCTTCAAGTCTCTCCAAGATAGTTTTCATATTCGGCTCATATCCTTCTATAATCTAGACTTCAAGCTTGCTCAAAATTCCTCCTCTAGCTCCAAGCTTGAGACTTGTCATGCTTATATCATCCCCTCCTTCTTGAAAAAGATTTGTTCTCAAATCTGTTTTACCTACAAAGGGGAATACCAAATAAGTCTCATCCAACATGACAAAAGGAACCAAATTCTAATGAGAAGATACTTCAATGAATTTCGGGTTTCCAAACAAAAGATTACGACATTGTCATTCCCAAGTCAACAATATCATCAATGTCATAAACCAAGCATAAATTGACTAATAGTAGGGAAAGGAACGGCTTAGCCAAATGGGTGATGTCACGAATCAGCCCATGAGTAAGGTGGGGTTTCAAGAAATTGGTTTTAGTGCTCCAAGGAGGGGAAGGTCGTGGTCTTGCTATAGTGGTCTCCTCTTGAGCCGAGAATGCTTCAAAACCGTGAGAGGGTGGGTGAGACTCCAAGTATGGTGCGGCTCTTCTAACTAGCCAATGATCTCCACGGTAAGGTGACTTAAGCTTTGGTCTCAACATCCTTTGGACTTCTTCTAAGGGCTCAGGTTCATGATCAAGGAACTTCCTTGTGGGCATAGAGACTTCATATTCTTCCATGTCTATCAAGGCATCATGAAGCTCTAAAGTGTGTTGTTCTCCTTTCTCAAGACCTGAAACTTTAACCATACTATAAGCACAAGAATAAAGACTAAAGTATAGAAACATCATGATGAACCCAAGTCAATATAATAGATGACACTAGCTAGGTTAAAATTGACTAAGAGAAGGGATAGAAAGTGCTCAGCCATGTGTGAGATGTTGTGAATCAACCCATAAGAGAGATGGAGTCTCAAGATGGCGGTCTTGATGATCGAAGGTGGTGTTGGCTGAGGTCGTGCTATAAGAGTCTCTCCTTGAACCGTGGAGGCTCCAAGGGCTTGTATGCACGGTCACAACTCCAAGAGGGGTACGACCATGAGAGGTGCCAAACTAATTTCTCCTTGGGCGATCCTTGGGTACATGGCACAAGCAGCAACTTCATGACGGTCTACCAAAGGTGATAGTAAGTCTTCGAGCCGCCAAGGCAAAGAGTAGATCATTCCAAGTGAAAGAAGGTCCATCGGTAAAGGCCTCGAGATGCTCCGGGTCGGAGTCGAGTTCATCACACTGAGAAAGAGCGGTTGAGGCTCCAAAGTGTGATTGGCATATATCCATGGTCGCATGGCATAGTGCACTACTAAGCATTCCTCTTTACCTACAATTGCAACAATGTCATAAGCAAAGGAATGTAGCCCAAAAATGATCAACATCAATCCCAAGTCAAGATAATAAGTAGCATGATATAAATTCCAATTGACTAAGAGAAGGGATAAAGTTGTCTCATCCATGTGGTTGATATCTCGGATCAACCCATGAGAAATGTGGTGTCTCAAGATGACAACTCCGCTGGTCCATGGTGGTGCGGCAATGGGTCGCGGCCGAGTGG
>OVAU01002694.1:0-12095 GCA_900406315.1 Biscutella laevigata subsp. laevigata
AATTTTATAAAATTAAAATAAAATTATATATATCTTAGATGAATATAATTATTAATAATTTGGTCATAGCACGGGTACTAGTAGTAATCTTATAGTAGATAAAAAAAAGGTCTCAGTNTTCAACTTAAAATAATTTATATAATTGAAGATATATAAATCGATACCCGCCCATGCGCGCATTCTCAAAAAAAAAAGGTCGAGANGATCTAATCTCAGAGATACTCTCAAGGCTTCCTCAGAAATCTGTTGTGAGGTTTCGTTGCGTGTGGAAGCTTTGGTTATCAATCACCACCGATCAATCTTTCATCAGCTTATTCGAAACTCGGAATCCGAGAATTTTACTTTGCTTTAAAGAAGATGACGAGTTGGTTGTTTCCTCCATATCGCAACACACTCTTACTCTTGATCCAAAATCGGGGAAGTCTTACTCTTACTCTCCGTCTACTAATCCTTATCGTTTGAAATTCCCTGAATTTTGGAACTATTTGNTTAGGACAATTATAATTAAACAATTACTTAACTATATAATAAAGATAATAAATAATATGAAGACTTGATCACGTCCAACAATTGTTTGGAACCCTAGCACGAGAAATTTCTTAACTTTACCTAAGCCCGATAAGATTTTGAGCAAAATAACAGTCTTTTTATTAGGATATGATGGGGTCGAAGGTAAACACAAAGTAATAGCTTTGCCTTCGGGTAAACACAATGCGTGTCAGGTGATAACTTTGGGATCAGCTCAAGAATCATCGTGGAGAATTGTGAAAACTAATCAAGACCATAGAACTAATGTCTTTAATGCGTTTGGGCAATGTATCAAGAGTGTTATATATTACCTTGCCTCTTCCTATGAGATTAATCCGTTTGCTTGGGTTATAATGCGTTTTGATGTCAGATCTGAAAAGCTCGATGTGATACAATTACCATCAAATACTCAAGTGGATATGCTGATAACTTATGAGGGGAGATTAGCTTGTGTTCATGAAGAAGAGAATGGTATCTCATTGTTGATTCTTGAGGATGCAGAGGAAAACAAGTGGTTGAGTAAAGAATTTCTTGCACCTTTTACTCATTATGATCATAGTTCGCAGATCCAGTTCCATCTACAAGGTTTTACTCATGCTGATGAATTTATTTATAACCATCTTCTAACTTTGCGTATCATAAATCTTGGTAAGCTTTATTCTTTTATCCGGTGAGAGACAGCTTTAGAAGATTCGATTTAAAAGAAACCGCAGACGAAGAATTCCAATATCCGCTCCATATGTTCCCAAATCACATTGAGACTCAAATGTCTGTAATATTTTTGTTGTTTTTAATTCTGAATTTTGTTTTTCCTGAGAATGACTCGGCAACTATGTTTATTTGAGCATTCCTATTGCAAAGCTCTATTTGTCCACTACAGCTTCTGTATCATCCTTTTACTAAACTCACAAGCATGGCACACGAATCACATCTCAAACTTCCACAAGAACTCCTCTGTTTCAGCTTGTACCATGTTTGGTCTTCACCTTTAAAGCCGTTATTTCTTCTCCGATGGGCTTTAACTTCTAATCATTTCTTTTGCTTACATTCTTCGCACTTTAGTCTTCCTCTTACGAGCCGAGCCTATCACGAACATACTTGGAAGATGGCAATCCAAAGGTTACTCATAATCTTAAATTCACAATCATTTTTCATGGACCTGAAAACCATAAAGAATATATCATAGAAATGGAATCAAGAATAGGTTTCTCAATCACGACTCTCTGAAAACAAAACATGTCCATGAGATTCTTCACGAGACTCATGTTCTCACTAGTCTTGCGTAATCTGGTAGACATATATAAACAATGCAAGGAAAAGAGTGAGTGGATCTAGATTTGTGAACAAGTAAAGAAGAAGAGGCTCTTCTTACCTTTCATCATTAACCAGTCCTAATATGCCTGCAATAACTTGATCTTGAACTTGAGGACCCACGTCCCACACTGTTAGATCCATTCCAAGGCAAAACCATGGCTAAGTCGAATACAAACATCATCTTCCTTATAAACTCTAGCCAGCATGTCTCCACGAGTGACAAGAAAACAGAAGCATCATCATCACTGCTTGGCTTCTCTAGAGGCTGTATAGCCGCAGCAATGTGTGGTTCACACTCCTTGATCAAGTCGTAAAGTTCTTTTACTTGTCAAACGCCTCTCATTGCAGTTGAGAATGTAGAAAACGCCAAGCTCCTCGTATGGATACTTGAAGACGATGTTGATTGCTGGCTATAGCAATTTCCAAGCATCCTCTAAGTATAGTTTGCTGTCTTGTTCAACTAATTGATGAAATTTTCAGAAGAAACAGTGATTCCACAATCAAAAACGTGAAATCTAAGCAACAAACCACGCAGAATACGTACCTATATGAGTAAAGGGATCGATATGAAACTTATATTTCTTCTCCACGAAGATATCTTCACCGCTTGAGGTAGCATGGAGAGGTGGAGAAAGGTCTTAATTAGTTGATTTGGAACTTATATTTTTTGGGTTGCATGACTTAATATTTTGGTTTTTAATGTAAAATATGAAATAAATATAAGACAAAATAATTGCGCTACAAAATGAGAAGCAATCATTGAAATTTTATTGAAAGCAAAGTTTTTTCATATAATGATGTTATCTCTTATTTAAGATCACCTAGCTTATGAAATAATAAAGTGGTTTACTGAGTATTCAAGCAAATTCATAACATAATTATTTGATAATTCATTAAATATTTGGGGTAATATTAATTATCTACTTCAATAAATTTCACTTAGTTGATTATATAATTTTATTTAGTTAATCTGAAATTTATATCCTTAAGGTTGTATGATTCAATATTTTGTTTTTATGCGAAATATATATGAAGTATATATAAAGTGTAAGAAATAAAATTGAGCTACAAAATAGAAAAAAATCATTCAAATTATTAAAAGCGAAGTTTAGTTTGTTTTTATAGTGATGTTATCTAATATTTAAGGTCATATATTGGATGGAACAATAAAGACGATGATTGATTATTAGAACGAGTTTATAACATAATTATCTGGTAATTCTTTTAAAATGTTTTAGGATAATGTTAATTATAAACTTAATTTTTCTTCATTTGGTTGGTTATATGATTTTATTCAGTTGATTTTGAATTTATGTTCTTTGTGTTGCATGAACAAATATATTTTTAATGTAAAAAAGTATAAATTATTAGACAACATAATTGCTCTACATAATGGAAAATAATCATTCAAATTTTTGAAAATATAGTTTTTTTCTCGAGTGATATTATATAGTATGCAAGATCATATAATTTATGGAATAATAAAGTAGTTGATTGAGTATTCGAGTAACTTCATAACTGTGAACGACAGATTCGAAGATTCCGAAGATCTTCTCGAGAAACAATTGCGGATAACGAAAATGAGATTTCTCTCAGTGACACCAAGATTTAACGAGTTCTCAGCCGCGCTGGTACATCTCGTGAGAGCCTATCCTCTCAAACTTCACTATACAATCGAGCAAGTTACACCACAAAGCTCCGTCGATGGAGATTGTGTTCAAGAACAAGAGATTACAGTGAAATAGCCAAAAAGAGTAAAGCGCTAGACAAAGAATCCCTAAAGCTAAGCTTTCTCGATCTTTATCTCTGTGTCTTTCTGTTTCTTTTCCCCAGCTCTTCACCGATTTGATCCTCTGCTTTTTATGCAGCTTCACAACGAGGAAGACGATCTCTAACGGTCATAACGGATCAGCACAAAACGCCACCGTTTTTGGAAAATAGTAAGTTTGGGCTAGAGATTTATTTGAGCTTAGCCCAATAAGCTTGAGCCCAATAAGCTTGAGCCCAAACTCTAACAAAACTCCACCTGTTTGGCTCAAGCGATGTTTCCGATTCTGCCGTTGTCTTGTCTGTTCGTATGCCCTTGTCTGCGATTGCCGGAGTGAACCTCTCGCCACTTCCTTTTACGAGCTCAGGTGTTTAACTTCAGATCTGGTTACTTCACAGGTACAACTTCTCCTTTCTCTTCCTTTATTTTTCCTGTTTCACTCACAGGTTTTATAGAGATACATGCAAAAGAAGATGCTTACTGTTTTTCCTTTATTTCCGGTTGAGGTAAACTCTGGTGTCAAACATCCTCCAGTGACTGGCTTAGGAGGTTTGAATTGAACGCAAACGGAAACCTTCAGATCTGTGATGGCGAGTTGACTGTTGAGTCGAGTTTCACAGACCTGTCTTACAAGAGTTTTACCGTTCCCACCCGTGAACTAACTTCACCTGGAGCTCTAAGCTCCTCCTAGTCTCCAGGTAACCGTAAAGTGTCAACTTCTACTTTGAAAGAATCCTTCTAGATTCTCCTCTTTTGAAGTTTCTGCAAGCATTAACACACAGTGTTTGGTTTAATGTATACAAATGGATGGGTGGAGGTTACCTGGAGCCAGTTTGCTGCTTAGTGTAGATTCAGAAGTTCACAGCAGAGCTGAAACTTGTTACCAGGTACGCTTTTGGTTAAGAAATCAGCTGGATTTACAGATGTGTGAATCTTTTGAACATTCACTGTGCCTTCTGCTATAATATCTCTGATGAAATGGAATTTAGTCGAGATATGCTTTGTTCTTTCGTGATGAACCGAATTCTTAGCTAGGGCAATAGCACTCTGTGAATCTTGACTTCTACTGCTTTGTCTTGACAAAATTTTAATTCTGAACAAAAACCCTTTAACCAAATAGCCTCCTTGACTGCTGAAGATAGAGCCATGTACTCAGCTTCAGTAGTTGAGAGAGCTACCACAGATTGTAAGCAAGATCCCCATGAAACCGTGTTCCCACCAACCTGAAAAACATACCCAGTGACTGATCTCCTTCTGTCGAGATTAGTTGCATAATCCGAATCAACAAACCCTTCTATAGTTAGATCGCTGCCTTTCTTGAATGTCAAATTTCCTTGATAAGCTCCTTTAAGATAACGTAGAACCCATTTAACAGCTCCCCAATGATCTCTTCCTGGATTTGACATGTATCTACTGATCAGTCCTACTGCAAAACCTAGATCAGGTCTAGAGCCGACCATAGCGTACATTAGGCTTCCAACAGCGCTAGCATAAGGGATTGTTTCCATGTATCTGGATTCTGTCTCCGTCTCTGCTTCTGATAAGCTCTTTAGCTTAAAATGTGAGGTTGTTGGAGTAATTACCGATGTAGCTTCAAACATTCCAAATGTTTTCAGTACCTTTTCCAGATAACATTTCTGAGATAAGATGAGGGTTCCTTTCTTTCTATCTCGAATGATGTCCATCCCTAGAATTCGAGAAGCCCTCCCCAAGTCTTTCATCTCGAATTCTCTGCTCAAGTTTCCTTTCAAGTCCTTGATAACTTGTAGGTTCCCTGAAGCAATTAACATGTCATCTACATATAATAATAAGTAGACTACCTTTTCAGTTTGAGTGTCTCTGAAGTAAACACATGGATCATGCTCACTCCTTTCAAACCTTTGACCTTTCGTGAATCGATTGTGGAGATTGTTTGAGTCCACACAGTGACTTTTTTAACAGACACACTTTTGTTTTACTCCCCTTTTTTATGTATCCTTCTGGTTGCTTCATATAGATCTTCTCATCTAATTCTCCATGTAAAAAAGCGGTCTTCACGTCCATCTGTTCTAAATGAAAATCTAGATTAACCACAAGTGATAAAATGACTCGAATAGAAACATGTTTAACAACTGGTGAGAAAATTTCATTATAGTATATTCCCTCTCTTTAAGAGAAACCCTTTGCCACCAATCTTGCCTTAAACCTTTGTTTTTATACTTCGGGTATTCCTGCCTTCAGTGTGAAGATCCACTTGCAATCNATATTCCCTCTCTTTAAGAGAAACCCTTTGCCACCAATCTTGCCTTAAACCTTTGTTTTTATACTTCGGGTATTCCTGCCTTCAGTGTGAAGATCCACTTGCAATCCACTAGATTTTGATGTTCTGGCCTGTCAACTAATATCCAGGTTTCATTCTTGTAAATCGATTCCATTTCCTCATATGTAGCCTTAGCCCATTTCTTCATATTCTTGCTTTTCTTAGCTTCAGTGAACGTTTTTGGTTCATCCACTTCTAAGTCAGCTGCAACATAAAGTGCATAAGCTACAAAATCAGTATCATCGAATCTGGATGGAGGTCTTCGATTTTGCCTCCTTTCATAGTCTCGGGCCAACACATAGTCTTTTTGAGACGGTTCTGGTAGCGATTCACTTGGTGTGTCTGCTTCTTCATCATCATTTGTGTCTTCAGATGACTCAGTGTCTTCAGAAGATTGATCTTCATTTTGGGTTCCTGCATCAGGAACAATACTTGGAGTTAGATCATTCGGAAATAGCACCGTTTTTCCTGTCTTACCTTGTCAATTTATGAGGCTTAGTAGTTCCTTCAATGTTTACATCTTTGAACACTTCTTCCTCATTAAAGACAACATTCCTGCTCGTGGTACACACTCTCTCTTCTGGTAACCAGATTTTGTATCCTTTAACTCCAAATGGATATCCCATGAAGATCCATTTTATTGCTCTTGGTTTGGTCTTCTCTTGAGTAGTGTGAGCAAACGCAGAGCATCCGAACCTCCTTTGATTTCCTAAATCTGGTTTTGAACCAGACCATAAGTGTTTAGGTAGTTTGAAACCGATTGAAGAACATGGGGACCTATTGATGGTATAAACTGCTGTCGATGCTGCTTCTGCCCAAAAACTTTGATCTAGGCCTGTTTCAGCTAGCATACATCTGACTTTATCCATGATTGTCATGTTCATCCTCTCGTAGACTCCATTCTGTTGCGGTGTATACGTACAAGTTCTATGACGTTTAATCCCAGCATCTTTGCAGTGACTGTCAAACTGCTGGTTACAAAACTCTAGGCCATTATCAGTTCTTAGACATTTTAGTCTCTTTCTTGTTTGTGTCTCCACCGCTGACTTCCACTCAAAAAACTTTGAAAACACTTCATCCTTTCTCTTTAGGAAATAGATCCAGACTTTTCTTGAAAAATCATCTATAAATGTGACGAAGTATTTGCATTCCCCTAGACTGTCTGGAGTTGATGGTGAACCCCATAAGTCTGAGTGGACATAGTCAAGAATTCCTTTTGTCTGGTGCTTTCCCTTTGGGAACTTTTGTTTGTGACATTTTCCCAGCACGCAGTTTTCACAGAATCCCAAGCTCCCAATGTCCTTGTCAGATAGATAGCCTTCTTTCACCAGTTCTTTAAGGGATCACTCACTCATGTGACATAGACGAGTGTGCCACAACTTAGTCATATCTGCCTTTCCTTTGACCAAGTTCACTTCTCCTTGAAGTACTTTTCCTTCCAAATAGTACAACCCTTTATTGTACTTTCCTGAGAACACATTTTGCTCTCCTTTGTAGAAAGTAACTCTAAACTCTTCTCATGTATACTTACAACCTGATTTCTCTAGCATCCCATAGGATATTAAGTTTCTAGTGATAGAAGGCATATATCGCACATCACTCAATATCACTATAGTGTTATCTGGATTTTGAATCCTAACTTTTCTGATGCCTTTAACTTCAGATTCAGTGTTATTGGCCATCAAAACTTTTCCACCTTTCAGCTCCTTGAAGTCAAATAAGGCAGATTTATTAGGAGTGATGTGAAACGTGCACCCTGAGTCCATAACCCATTCTTCATTTGGGTTTTCAGTGCTTGTTGTGAGAACAAGAGGTTGAGTAACTTCCTTTGCCAGATTTGCTGAATTGTTTGAAGTCTTAGGTTTATCTGGACAATCACGTTTCCAGTGACCCTCTTTGCCACAAATGAAACAACTGCTTTTATTATTGACCCGAGTTCCTGGCTGTGACTTTCCTTTGGATTTGTTTTTGTTATACTTGTTGCTTTTCCCTTTGTCTCCTTTCTTGTCATTCTTTCCTTTAGAATCAACATATAGACCTTCAACATTGGTTTTAACTTTGTTGTGTAAACCCTTTTGTTTCAGATCTACCTCCTTGGAGTACGCAGCTGTCACGACTTCTTGCACTGTCAGAGTGTCTTTCCCTGAGCCATATTGCAAGGTATGAACAAGTTGATCATATTCAGGTGGTAGACCAGATAGCATGTGACACGCTTGTTCTTCATCTGATATAGTAATCTCTAGACTAGCTAAATTAGCAATGAGTTTCAGAAAGATGTCAACATTTTCTGCTATGGTTTTGTTTTCTTCCATCCTGTAACATGCTAGTTGTCTCCTTAGGTGAATCTTGTTTGGTAGCGACCGAGTCTGATAATCTCTTTCCAATGCTTTCCACATTCCTAGTGCAGTACTTTCACCCATAATTTTCCGTATGATCCCATCACTCAAGCAGGTTCCCAAAAGACTTTTAACTCTTAAATCTTTTGCAGCCTTGGTGGGATCAGACTTAGTTGCTTTAGGATCGTCTCCATCAACTTGCTTGACATCCTCTGTTGAAGAGGGATTCTCTCGAAGAACTGATAGAAGACCCAAAATCTCCAACTGTCCTAACAGTTTACATTTCCAGATAGCAAAGTCTTGTCTTCCGTCAAATTTTTCAACATTGAATCTTCCTTGCATTGGTTCCATGAGTTGTTACTGATGTTTTTGCCTTCTGATCTGCAGGAAAAAACAAACAAGAACACAACAACAACTATCCGACGCAAGGATTCAAATCAAACAAACAATAGACAGGTACGAATTCCTTCTAACGAACTCTTTATAACCTTTCTTAGGATTTTGGGTAGAAGTTACTCACAGTAGGTTTTGGATTACCAGAATGTACTCTTATAATACTTGATAGAAGATTGCGATGAATTGGTCTTTGGTCGCAATCTTTAACCTGTTTCTCCTTTGTCTCTACGATCTTTACTGTGTTCCATAAACCTGGGGCTCTGATACCAATTGTGAACGCGGATTCGAAGATTCTGAAGATCTTCTCGAGAAACGATTGCGGATAACGAAAATGAGATCTCTCTCAGTGACACCAAGATTTAACGAGTTCTCAGCCGCGCTAGTACATCTCGTGAGAGCCTGTCCTCTCAAACTTCATTATACAATCGAGCAAGTTACACCACAAAGCTCCGTCAATGGAGATTGTGTTCAAGAACAAGAGATTATAGTGAAAGAGCCAAAAAGAATAAAGCGCTAGACAAAGAATCCCTAAAGCTAAGCTTTCTCGATCTTTATCTCTGTGTCTTTCTGTTTCTTTTCGCCAGCTCTTCACCGATTTGATCCTCTGCTTTTTATGCAGCTTCACAACGAGGAAGACGATCTCTAACGGTCATAACGGATCAACACAAAACGCCACCGTTTTTGGAGAAGAGTAAGTTTGGGCCAGAGGATTTATTTAAGTTTAGCCCAATAAACTTGAGCCCAATAAGCTTGAGCCCAAACTCTAACAATAACATAAATAAAACCTGAAAATTATATTAATGTATAGTCAAATATCTTTTCAACGTCAAGTGAGTAACTTAAAGTTAGAATTTTACTCTGATTTGAAGTATACTTGTATTTGGAGAAAGTAGAGGTATATATGAAGTTTGAGAAAAAAAAAGCATTAATGAATGTGTGAGGTGTACAAATGAATGCATTGAAACAAAAGATTCTAGTACTAAACATCGATAAAAACTTTTTAAGCATTGATGAAGATTTTTTTAAGAAAAATGACGATATTTTAAACTGTTAATGGGGATTTTTTGGAGAAATTTGACTAACAACAAAAATGCGAATGATAATTGTAATCAATATCAAGATCAATGCTCGAACTGTGCAAACAATATTTCAATATCTTGCAATTAAGTTGTATGTATGAACTCATTAGACTTTTTATACATCCTCTTGAATCGATGACTTTAGTTATTTATAAAATAATTGGTTTTTTCAGTGGATACTAATTTTCTAGTATATTTATTTTTACCTCATAAACCATAATTGTTATTGACAAAAAAACCATAATTGTTATGTGGTTTAGTGAATAAACTTAAAGATAAAATCTTTGTGCAATAGGCTTTCATCTTATAAATTAAACAAATTTATATCAATATGCAAAACTCATATAGTTCTTTCAACATATGGTATGCCAATTGTAATGAATATTATTGGTGGATCTGATTTTGATTATATTTAAATTGGACAGTTTTATAGTTGTTACAATGGATGGATTTAATTTTTATAAATTTGAGAGATCGTAGAATCTGGAAGAATTCTGATTTTATCATATATTCATATATTATATATATCAACAAGAAAAAACTCAATCATAGGTCATCATTACTGAAGAAATTAAAACTAAAAGGCACCATATACTCCTACTAGACGAAAGTCTCAACACATCTTCAACATTGCTCTTGATTTTCTTGAATTGAGTGAGTTGCATGAAAATTCTGACCATGTAGACCTTTTTCTTGTCACGAAATACAGAAAGTATATAATCTTGCTTCTAGTTGAAGGGGGAATTCTCGAACCTAATCCAGTGTGGGAGAGTCATTCCTATAGACCATATAGACCTATGAAATGTAGAAGAGAGATTTTCTTGCATGTATTCATTTTCATAAAATGTGAGCTACTACTGATCTTAAGGGCGTCTTTAGTTGATTTAGAGTTTACGTTTCTATGGTTATATGACTCATAAATTTTTTTTTGCTTACTTATTATTTCAAGTTAAAAATGACTTACACAAGACATTTTAGTTATGTCAGTGAATAAAATACAACACACAACCATTGAAACTATTGAAAATGAGGTTCTATTTTTTAGAGATACTTGCTACTTTTTAAAATCATATAATAGATATAAGATGCAATAGTTAGCCGGTGATATTTATGGAGGCCATAACATTGATAAAATTAGAACTTTTAAAATTACGATGATAATTATATTCAAGTACCCTCAATTATATTTTCTACAAGAAGTGGAAGATTGAAGTTTTAACTTCACTCTCACCTGAAATCTATTTACATTTGGAGAAATTTGAGACTTGGAGAAAATATATTAGATCTTTTTGTTGAATTTACGTGAAAATATATTAGATTTCCATGCTAAAAACTTTATTGATGAAGATTTTTTAGAAAAATTTGATATTTCCTAAGGCTGAAATTATATATAATATGCACAATATGCTTCCTTATCTCACATTCATTCATGTTTTTTTATCACAACATGCAATATGGAGATTTGATCCCGAGTGGTAGCACATCAATCGCACTAGCAAAACCACTAGACTATCTGTCTTGGTTTCTCACATTCTTTCATTAAGAATAAGAATTCATTGTTTTCAAATGTCTACACATAAATATATATGTATATATATATATATACATACAGTTCTTGAACTTAAATCAAATTAATGCCCCTTTTCAGGTTAAGTGACTCATATTTTTTAGGTTATAAGAGGTAAAATTGATCATATTTATTTTAATATATATTCTAGCTATTTTCATAGATTGACGTATTTTATATCCTCTGTAATGGTTTTTCGTAAGTGATTATGCAAATTTGGATTGTCGTAATTATGTTAGAGAACCTTATTAAACTCGAATAATTTATTTTCTTGGGTATGTTTTGCTCCTACCAATAGTTTATCTTTGAAGTTATTAGGCTAAAACAAGTTTATTATACAACGAAGATACCATTTTGGCAACTTTTTATGCTTAATAGGTGATGAATAATTTATGGAATATAAATTGTAACCAAATTGAATCTTGCCAAACAAAGTTTATAAGAATATATATTTTACTTTATTCTCCAAAATGGCATAATATTTTAGAAATTAAAAAAAAACCAAATTAAGGTAACGGAAGCAACAACAAAAAACCACATTTAGCTAATATTCTCCAAATTAATTTCCAACCAAAATTTTGGGTTTCTCACGAACCAAATTGGATGCGGCAGATCCATGGACGGATCCACTAGCTTTTTGTTGACATGCGAATATGAAAAGAACAAGCACACAATAAATAATTATCTTCATTTAAATATAGATATGGGTGAATTATATTTGGATTGTTAATTTATCTTCATTTTTCTTTTTGGATTCTAGTTGTTGATATTAAACTTAGAGAGAAAGCCCAAGATATCATTAGGCTCA
>OVAU01002696.1:0-12085 GCA_900406315.1 Biscutella laevigata subsp. laevigata
CTGCTCTACTCGTCTATAGTAGGGTAGGGGCAAATTATCCTGTTCTTAATCGGCTGCTTGTTGGCTTGTTTCTCTGCACCTTGGCCTTTACCTATTGCCTTATCTTTCTTAGATTTCCCGACACACTTTGTTGTCTTAGTACTTTTTCCCATATACAAGATCAACAAAAATTAGAATTTTCCTGAACCACATCAATAAACAATCAGGAAAAATTCTAGGCGCGAGACTTCGACCGGATGGATGGTGTTCCCAAAACCCAACACTTAACTGTCCTAGGATCAAGTATGTTCTGATACCAACTTACGCCCTATCCCGGATTCTAGATATGATAAGGTCATTCCATCCAAACCATCAAGATAATTCGACTTAATGGTTCATGCTTAAATTCAGTCCTTAATTCAATTCTGTGATTCAATACTAGACAGTAAGTAATTTAGATTTCTTAAGGAAACACGTGCTTTATTTATATAACCATGGATTCACTAAAACTTGATTTAGTTCACTATAGGCTATTACAAGTTTGATCTTAGCTACCTGATTCATTCCACCATCCATCGATCCTAAGTCTTCAGTCTCACGCGCCTATGTCTTGTCCTTCCCACGATCACCATTTATTCCTTAAATATCAAAGAGTCGTAAGTATTGATAATACGTAGTGAATGTGACCGCCCTAATTAGTTAATCTTATAGAGATCGATTAATTCCACTAGTTTTCCCTTAATCTCGGATATCAACTTAACCGATTTGTCCCTTGGCCCCAGTCGAGACAAAACACGCATTTGGTTGGTTCATCACGATCAAGTCGAGTTTGGATCGAGTTCCCCTCGATTCCATCACTCGAACTGATCTGAAAACCACCATTTGGCTGTGATTCTCCGACTTAGCCAAGCCATGATGCATAATATGAAGTATGAAGAAGACAAACAATCAATCAAGACAGTAAAAAAGAATTAATCAAGCAAGAATTCAGTCCAGATAGCCTGAATCCGAGCCTTAGCATCGGACGCACTCACTTTAACAAAAGGATTCTAGTACTTAGAATGTCCGCTTGATGATGCCGAAAATACTTTGATCATGACCGATTGATTTTGTCAAGACTTAGCTGTTCGTTCTCCATCGGTCTCTCTGTCTTTGAATGTATTTGTTCGATCGATTAAGTGAGTAAGAGTTTTTGGTTCGCGTCCGAATAACAAAAATTACTTCAGTCTCATTCTTATGCGTGTTTGCCCAAGAAACCGTCTCAAATGCCGTTATTAATTGCCCTTAACCGTTTAGGATGAGCCTCCCTTTATCCAAAACCGTCCATAACCAATCTTGCATGCTTCATGCATGTGACACATTTATTTAGGGCACGAAATTGACTGATATGTAAACCAGATTTATCGATCTACTCTCCACGGTCATGTATCAGTTCCTGCACACACTTTTCAGACTGGTGCACCTACGCATGATGACTCTGCAGGTTCTGTTCCCAAGAAGAAAACACTAGTTGAAGGACATAAGACATCTAAACATAACAAGAAGGTGAATAAACATGACACAAAGTTTAAGAAGAAGGTTCTACCCCATAAAATCTACTTCAAGAATCTCACGGATGAAAAGAGAACCGTAGAAGAAGTGAAAGTCTTGATGAGCCAGGAAGAACATGCTACAAGACCCCTGAGGAAGCTGACTAAACTAGAGGATCCAGTGAATTTCAACATCACTAACCACTACAAGAAAATACGTCATTTGCGACTATAGAAGGAGTCACAGATTAGTCGCAAGAGGACAATTTGCGACTCCAATGTGCAACTGCAAATCCTTAGTCGCAAACAGGCGTGGTCCCTCTATAGTCGCTCTTTTGCGACTACTTTGCAACTACAAAAAGAAGTGGCACTTTTGCAACCACTAAGAGGGACTACATGATTCATCGCATATTAGGCGGAGTGGCAAAGGAGTCGTACAAATGTGCAACTAATCTGCGCCTGGTCAACGGAGTCGCAAATCTCTGCGACTAATGTGCCACTATATGATTTCGTCTCAAACATGTGGTCGCAAAGCATGAGTTGCATCATAGTCGCATATATGTGCGAATCCAGTGCAACTGCGTCGTAGTCGCTTATATGCGCGACTCTGGTGCGACTTCATGTTGATTTATGTAGTCACTCTAGAGTCGCAGATTTGCGACTCCACTGCGATTCCTTATCAGATTTTATATTGTTTTTACAGATTTTTTTTTTACGGTGGGTCGGAGACGGGAGGAGTCAACATGTATGTAGGCATGTCGGGGTTTTGACTCTTGAAGGTAAGACATGAGAGCAGCCAAGTGCATCTGGGTGCTTTGGTTCACCTGCTTCAAGCTGGCAAACTCAACATCCCGAAGAGCCTACTTTGCTTCGTACGAGCGAACTACTTAGCCTGAAGAGCCTTCTCAGCCGAAGTCCATGCTTTTTTCTCTACGAGCTTCCTTTGAGCTTGCAGAAGTTTCTCTTGGATAGTCTGAAAGGCCGCTGTAGTAGAACTTGGTCCATGTCCGCTAGAGCCGCCCTTGTCCAAAATGCTCTAAAGGCTGGCAACCCTGTAAGGACGACCTCTCTCATCCGCAATAGTAGACTACAAAAGAATACGTCATTAGTTAAAAAAAAAATTAAAATATAACAATAAAATTTTAAAAATAAAAGTTGCATAGTACCTAAATGAATAATTCATTCATTTGATCTTAGGTGAACTGAGCAAGTTGAGATGTGCAATATGAAGCTTCAGAGGGATCCCTTCGAGACACTTTCTTCGTAACGACCTTGTCGAAGTTCTCGCACACCTTATGAGCCTTGAAATCCACATATGTCTCATCTAGCCTCATATGGGTCTTGTGGAAGACTTCACCAATATGGACCGGTCTTCCTCTTTCACGTGTCTACAAAGAGAACTCAACAAAATATATATAAATGAAAATGTTATATTCAAAAAAAAAAACAATTAAAAGTACTTACCGATTCTTGTTGAACGCGCATGTAGGATTTCTGGCCTGACAAGTGTTTATGAGGACCGAGTCCATCTCGGTCTAAATTCCGAGAGTTGGACGCATTGTTGCCCTCTCTCGAGACTCCTCAGTGCCCCAGTGCTGGCACATAGTAGTCCACAAGGACTCCCCAATCCACATCGGACGTTTGCCTTCTCTCTTCACTTGGGAGACATTACCTTTGATCTAACGGACGCAAACCATATCGAACTCTTCACGCACTAATCCCGTGATTGCCAATCAAAGTTTTGTTGCATATAGTTAAAATTATGTTATTAAAGAACATATCATTCAAAAGTAATGAAATATATTAATGAAATATTATTATAACGTACCACGAATGCATGGAAGTAACGGTTTTGGACATCAACAAGGGTTACAGTCCAACTATAATAAAGATCGTCGAATTTATTCTGCAATAGAGTCGAGATGGCATGAGGTAAAATGCCGTCATCACGATCGAACCTGAACATTTAATAAAACTTACATAAGTATTGAATTAAATTTTATTCAAAATTATTAAAAAAATTAAATTTTGTAAAAAATCATCCTAAAAATTATAAAATTAGTTAAAATTCTAAAATAATTCAAAAATAATTCTGAAATTTCTTCAAAATATCTATAATCATTCTAAAATATCTAAAATTATTCTAAAATATCTAAAATCATTCTAAAATATCTAAAATTATTCTAAATTATCAAAATAAAATGTAAATTACCAGATATTATTTTCGATCGGAACCGGGGATAAAACTTCAACTTCTCACGCCCCGACATCGTAAGGAGAGTGTCTAGCGATATTGGTGCTCCATGAACCGGGACGGCCTGCTGAGGACGGGGAGTGTCTTGAGCGGGTGAGAACCGCATCTCTGGGGATGCTCCCGACCACGGTTGGACTTCGGGCATTGGTTGGAGCGGGATGAACGAGAACTGGTTCATCAGTGGCGAAGGGAAGAGCTGGGTTTGCACCAACGCCGGCGGCCTCATGCAGTCGATACAATCTCTTGACAAGTTACAAAATCAAGAAGCATAAAGTTCTTTACTATATAACCATTAAGCATTCTTAACACAATCTCTTGGTTAGCAACACTTAACAACATATATATCGATTCGATAATTTAGTCGAAAACCTTTCGGGCAACAATTTTCCTAAGATATAGATTAGAGGGGCCAAACCTAATCTATCATTAAGTTCAACAATTAGAAGAAGATAGTAAGCATCTTAAGTCTTAGACATCATAATTCATTCCTTAATCATCATAATCTTCCTAACCCATTCACCTAGAAGGAGACTACTCTCTAATCATGCTAAACACACAATATCCCATGATCATTTTATTCCTAAGCATGATCTAATAAGCAAATAAGAACTTAAGCAAAAGAAGATAAGAAGAAAGATGAGATTTAAGCTTAAGCTCCAAAGTTTACACTAAAATGACAAAACATAGTCACAAGAACAAAAGTATAACAACGCTTATGAAGTTCTTAGGTCTTAAAACTAGTTATAGGATCTGAAAACTAGAACAAATTCAGCTTGGTCAACTAAAAAATGTTGACTTTTCTTGAACTAGATCGACCAGACCTGATCGATGCCTTTTGGTCGATGTATTTCATGTACACATCGATCAATCATGACCGATATATGAGATCGATATGGCTCATTCTCCTGATTCCTTTTTGAATCGGCCAGGAGTGATCGATACGCCTAACAAGTCAGGAACTTGGCTCGTTGCTCTGTGTTGCATCGGTTAGGAGTGATCAATTCTCCTAACTGGTCTGATACTTGGACGTGGCTTGAGCTTGTATCGGCTCTCAAGGACCGCCACACACGGACGATTTGGCCTCACTCGATTGCTTCCGTTTTTATCAAACACTGGGTCTGATGCTTGTGATCGATATTGGCTGTCTTAGCTTCTTTTGTCACAGTTTGATCTCGTTTCTCGCTTAAGTCCTTCTTCAACACCTGAAACAAGAAATATGCACAAATGCAACCTAAAAGTACCTAGATGCAATGCTAAACTAATGAAAAAGAATAGAAAACGGCTTAACACGGTTTGAAATGCCATATATCAACTCCCCCAAACTTAACATTTGCTTGTCCTCAAGCAAAACAAAGTTTGGAAAGGTAAGAGATTGAAAATGGCAGAAATCTCACATACATAGGCAAGGAGTCGGCAAACCAGACAAGCAACCTAGACTAAGCATACATCAAGCGACCCATAATATAGATCCTAAAATCCAAGCATCTAACTCATATGAGAATTCGAACACCATCAAGAGACTCTTTACTGAAATTAAAGATAAGATGTAGCCTTTACCAATAAGAGATTGATCTAGAGCCGTATTCTAACCTCTCCCACGTCATTAATGCGACTTTCTCTTCCTCCAATCCCTTTCCTCTCTCTATTCCCCCTTTTTATTCATAGCGGCTTTCCCCTTGGTTGACTACCCATAAATATTTGGGCATATCAACCTTATTTGGGCAAAAACATTAGGACCCGGTGACGAGACCAAGCCGATTCGATCGAACCACAATCCTGTTTGATTGAACCATAAAGACGAATTCCTTATTTTTGAGTTTCGAAGTCCATACCCACTTGTTACACTGATGACGTCACATGTCACTATAAAGCAAATAGACACACAAATTTTAGCACCCTTTTAGTTAGTTTTTCTGCTTATTGTTTTATTGCAATTAAGGTTTTTAGAAACTTTAGGGAGATATATTTCAAATTGACAACTTGTAATCTGGAACCCATGTTTTTAATCTATTCAACATTTTTCTTCATGTTTTCATCCATGTTTTGTTTGATTGCTATTGCAAAACTGTGACTGCACTGGTGTGTAGTCATAAATTTGCGATCAAAATGTGACTACATTAGGGACTGTAGTCCCAATGGGGTCAATAATCTTATGACTACAGACTAGTCAAGTCACAATTATGCCACCAAAGTGCGACTGCACTTGTCTGAAGTTGCAAATTTGTGACCAAAATGTGTGTACATGAGGTTTAGGGACTGTAGTCTCAATAGGGTCACAAATTTGCGACTACATTGGGACTGATTTGCAACAAAACTGCGACTACATTGAGACTACTCTACGACCACTTAATACATATTCTCTTCGTTTCACCATTTTTATATATTCTAATCACATAGGATACAAATGCATATCATATCAAATAACAAAATCAATACAAACTTCAATAATCTCAATTTATTTAAAGAAATTGAATCATCTACCATTAATGTTAGACAAGTATGACATATGCATTATACTTAAAGTAAAATCTTATCCTTTCGAGTTAATCATATCTTGTATATATATTATATATTTCATATTACATTTAACATATTTATATAAATAAAAATCACACTATGAATAATATCAAACTAGCAAATTATCACACTATGAATAATATCAAACTAGCAAATTTGTAGAATTCGAGTCGAATCGATTATGACCGAACCAAATAAACCTGAAACGCTATTAATCAAGATAATAATATATTATAGTTATGTTGTCAAAACAATAATATCACGATAGTCTGGTGGTTAGAGCATGTGTTGAAGAATGAGTAGACCTGTGTTTGAATCCCCCTACAACAAGATTATTTGTTATTATTGGCCGACGACGGGGCCACCTCTTAATTTTTTTAAAAAAAGAAATTTTGATTATTGTCACAAATTAGTCACACTTTCGCGTAGTCCCACATGTGTGGAGCCTCAAATTAGTCGCACTTACGCGTAGTCACAAATGTTTGCAACTACATTGATTAGTCGCAAAATAGTCCTACATATTTGCAACTTTTTTGTGAAAAATATGTGACTACAATGGTAATCGCAAATTTTCGTCGCAAAACTGTGAGTGTATAGTGTAATCGCAAATTAGTCTAAAAATTGCGACTGTTTTGCGAATCCACGTATTTGTGACGAAAAATTTGCGACTGCTTGGTGTACTCGCAAATTAGTTGCAAATAGCCAATTTGCGACTACTTTGAGACTATTATTGTAGTCGCAAATTGCATGTTTTCCTATAGTGAGATGTATCCAAGGTTCTTCCATAGTCTTGGTGGTCCTTTTCATTCCATCTTTTCGTTTCCTCTTCATGCAATTTGCCTTTGCTCCGCCGCCGTGCCACATTTCCACCTCCGACTTCCACCACTCACCTCGCGACCTTCACTGCTGCCACTTCACCCAAGCTCACTCATCCACTTAGGCATATACTCAGGCCATCCGCCCCTCACAACCGCACTCCAATCCCTCTAAATCGCCTCATGTCTCTAGATCATCGCTAAGGCGCTTGTCCGACCAACCAGAGCTCTAGATCTCATCAAGCTAAGTTCTTTCCATAAGGGAAATCATGTCATTAATGGTCGAATCTTTGTGGTCATTCTGAGCCGTTGTGGCTATTTTGGGCCTTTGTGGAATTTGTATTGAGGGCGATCTAGTGAGGCATTGTTTGGAGTGGACCCAGTCATGGCCAGTAGGGACCCAAAAGTCAAATGGGCTGACGAGCCAAGTACTGTATAGTCAAGCATGGATCACTATGTGGGATATATGGTGTGATTGGAAAGAACGAAGGTGATCCAATAGGGAAGGGTTATGTGTGAACTGTGTATGAAATGGTATGAAATGGTAGGTCAAACCTTTGGGTTCGAGGCACGTGTGCTTATGTGAGCAACTACCTGGAGCGACTACGTTGACCAGTCATTTCTTACGACTCCTTACGTAGTCGCTACATAGAGTCGCTCTCCAACGACTACATCAGCACATCGCTTTGTAGTCGTTGATGAGCAACTTTGGAGAGACCACTTAATTTAGCGACGAGAAATAAGCGACCACAAAATTTAGTCGCTTCGTAGTCGCTCTTGATCACTTAGCGACTACAAAGCGACTCCCAGCTAGGTCAAGTAATCAAATTAGGTTGTTCAAACCTTATTTTACCTAAACCTTCTTTTATCCAGTTTATTAATAAAAAACTTGTTAAGAATCGAAATCGCATGACTTGGATTAAATAAAACAAGAGCTGAAATTGACTTTTAATCCGGTCTTACCGAACTTTCAGTCAGGATAAGGAAAAATCGGATCAGGTTGTCACAAGAAGCCCCATTAAACTTTTTATTATCCTTTCCCATCTGATTGATGTTTCAATATGATCCAAAAGGTATTTAAATAAACTCCATGGAATAGATCAAACAAGTATTTAGATTAATGAAAGTATTTAAAGCAATAAATGAGCTGAAACATACAACCACGAAACACATTACTCTAAAAGCATACTAAAATTAAAACATAGGTACTTGAAGATAGTTTGGTTTACATTCTTACCTTATTGATCACGCAACAAACTACTTAGAAACATCAGGGTTCACATCTTCCTTACGTTACAAACTTGTAACTTTTAGTCTTGTTTCGTCTCATTAATAATGAGATCCTGCAATGATTCTATGAAATTATCAACATAATCAGTCATTAGCCCGGCACTAACGAGTGTCTCTCTCCACTTGGTTAGATTCTTCCTCTGCATCTTCCCGAGCTTATTGTCCCTTCCCATGACACTATTGATCGCATCGCGCAAGCTCTCTTTCGAGAACCAACCGGATTCTTCTCTCGCCACTTCAACAGAAACCTTGAGCTCGTCACACATCAGTTTTGTGTTGTGGACATGATCACCCAAATGTGGCACCAAGACTATCTGACAGTCACTCAACAAAGACTCCCACATTGTTCCAAACCCGCAATGGTTCACAAAACATCCAACAGATGGATGAGACAGTATCAGTTGTTGTTGAACCCATCCTCCCCAAACAACTCCTCTTCCTCTAATCCTCTCCTCGAACCCATCCGGAAGTGCTTCTTGAATCGTTGACGCACCTCTTGGTGGCTTAACCGCTACAAGAAATGGTAAACCTGTCAGCTCCATTCCCAAGCAGAGTTCTTGGAACTGCTCTTTCTCCATAATGATTTGTGTTCCAAAAGTACAGAACACCACTGAGTCTTGTTCGAACCCGCTTAGCCAGGTGCTCCACTGTTCTTCTAACTGTCTAGTCTCTTCTTGCCTAGGAAACATCGGACCTGTCAAGAGAACCTTCTTCTTGAAATACTTCTCGATATCGTCGCAGTATTTTCCTTGGATCTCTCTTGCTGTCCGTATCGCAATGAATTCGCAGTTCATAAAACTCGTAAAGACTCTTTCGACGAAGCTTGGTCCCTTAGCGTCTAGAGGTTTCAAGGAGTAAGCATCCGGTGGAGTAACACTTGAATTACCAACTGAGACAATCATACTAGCTATAGTCGACGCAGACACCACAACATACTTCACTGTCTTAATACCAAACTCTCTAGCTACTTCCGGAATCCAGTACTGAGAAAAGTCGAAGAAAATAAGGTCAGGTTCCACGGCTCGGACCACATCTTCAAATTGATCACGTGTGAGATCCATAGCGGACGCCAAAAGATCTGTTGAAGACACTGGGATCTCAGAGGCTGTCTCCGTGCCGGCGGGGAGGCCTTCGACATGAGGGACACTGACCAAGCGAAAGACGATGTTGTCTGGATACAGATTAAGATGTTCAAACTGTTTTAGAGCTTTCTTAGGAAGCAAGAAAGTAACCCTATGACCTTTCTCAGCCATTCTGTTGGCAAGATGAAGGAATGGAGTTATGTGACCAGCTGCAAACCATGGATACATAACTGCATGAAACTTTAAACCCATTTCTCTCTTCTTGTTCTTCTTCTTTTTCCTTCTTCTTTCTTTGGGTCTCTGATTTTCTTTCTTTGTCGCTGCTCTCTTAATAGAAGATGAGAGCTAAATGATGATTGTGACTTGACCAACTTCGTCATCATTGATCTGAAAGGTTATCATTCTATGAAACTCCAATTGAATATAATACAAACGAAATAGTAACACAATTCTTAAATCAGCTCTGAACCAAGTCTATCTATTAATGAATGTGAGTATGTGACAACCTATTTTGGGTCTTCTCAAACACTTTCCTTCCCGAAGCCACCATTTATTGAACTTTGGAGGTATCGAAGGTTATATATATATATATTTGCGATAATAATATCACTACCTACTTCGCCATATATATAGACTTGTTACAAAACACACTTAAAAGAAAGAGCAAAATGAGGAGTACCTATCGTGTAGTGGTTACACTGCGTTGCTACCTCGTCACCTTTTGGGGTTTGAGTGTCTTTGAGCACAAATGGTGAGTGAGACCCACATATGGCCCACAAATAATAAGTAGGACTCGTTTGTGGCCTACATTAAAAAAAAAAAAAAAAAGCAAAACTGCATGCATATGTTTTGCATTTAATTGTGTGGAGCCCACTATTATTATGCATGCATAGTAACTCTATATTTCCACCACTGTATATAGACGTTAGAATTCATCTGTAAAACTACAGATTCTCAATACGAAATCCTAGAGAAAATTCTTTCAGAGAAAACTTACCGTCTTTTGATTCCGCTCTCAAAATGGTATAATCCCGTTCTATTTATGTCTTTTTCACAACACGTTATCAGCACGATCGCTTTACTTTAGTCATGTTACTATGGTGTGTGAAATTACCCCACCTAATTTATTTACTGTTGTTATAATAGGAGAATTAAGCCCTCATATTTATTTACTTTTATTTACTGTCGTTATGATGGGCAAATTATGCCCTCATATTTATTTATCTTTATTTACTGCTGATATGGTGGGCGGATTATGCCCCCGTTTTTATTTGCTTTTATTTACTGATATTATGGTGGGCGGATTAAGCCCCCATATTTACTTACTCTTATTTACCGTTATTATGGTGGGCGAATTATGCCCCCGTATTTATTTACTGCTATTATGGTGAGTGAATTATGCCCCATATTTATTTACCTTTTATTACTGTCGTTATTATGGCGAGCGAATTATGCCTCATATTTTTTTACTGTTATTACGATTCTGCCATTCAATTAAATTCCGTGATAATTAAAAATAAGATATTATCACATATATATATATATATATATATATATATATATATATTTACGTCTAAACATATTTTTGTATCTGATAATTTATTTCTAATTACGATTTATTTCAAACGTATTTTTCACTTTCCCAAACGGCTATTTTAACGGTCATGAACAGTGTTTTCCAATCTATAAATATAATTATCTTTCACTCATTTAACTCATCCATACATTTTCATCTCTCTCAAGTTTTTCGACCAAGAACTTGTTTCAATTTTTCTAATGATGAAAATGTCTGGTTTAATGTTAGTTTTTATATTCGATTAATCCTTATGGCTATCTACGGACTCTTCATCGGAGAATTTTCTCCCGGAGAATTCCGTATGAATATTGATTTGCTTGTTTGTACATTGTACCTTTTTATCGTCCCCGTTATTATTTATGTAAAATGTTCATTTTAATTAATGAAATTCTAATAAAATTTGTTATTTTGTTTTAGAAATGAGAAACATTGAAATGTTTCAGTTCCGGCTTTAAAGATAACCGGAGCGAATTATATCGCATGGACCACTGATGTGGAACTCCATATGGTGTCGGATAAATTATCCGACACTATCAAGGAGATAAATGCATCCTCGCCTCAAGAAAAGGCTAAGGCAATCGTTTTCCTCAGAAAACACTTAGATGAAAATTTGATGCATGACTATGCACATCTGAAGAACCCCCACTGAATTGTGGAAAGCCTTGAAAGAAAGGTTTGACAATCAGAGGGAGATCACCCTTCCCCATGCTCTTGATGAGTAGACGAACCTGAAATTTCATGATTTCGAGAAAGTGGAAACATATAATTCCGCTATGTTGAGGATAGCTGCCCAATTAGAATATTGTGGAAAGCCAGTCAATGATGCAGAAATGCTGAACAAGACTTACCTCACGTTCCACAAGAATCATTACGTCCTACAAGAGCAATATAGGAATTGTGGGTATAAAAGATTTTCTGAGCTAATTGTGGCACTTATGATTGCAGAGAAGAACAATGAGCTTCTCATAAAGAATCATAACGCTCGCCCAACCGATAACAAATCATTACCTGAGGTAAATGCTGCTGAAATGAAACCGGAGCAC
>OVAU01002697.1:0-12081 GCA_900406315.1 Biscutella laevigata subsp. laevigata
ACTATATGTTATATGTTATGAAATTAATTATAAGTTTAGAGGATTTAAAATGATTTACATTTTTCGCCAAACAATTATAATTAAAAAATAATATTTTAATCTTAAGAACCTCAAATTAATTTTACCATTGGAGCCCTCTTTTTCTCTAAAATTCCAAAGTTTCTTCAACCAANATGAAGAAACCCTTGAAGAAACTCGCTCATTGTACATGCTCTTTTGAGGCTAATTTAGAGCTTTAGCATTTGAGAAATGAGTTGGTGTTTTTTTTACTAGTAGATTAAAGGCGGCAGATTAGCGATCCGAGCAGCTTTGGCCAGTGAATCCGCTTCCTTATTACTAGTTCTTGCAACATACTGGATTTGAAAATGATGGAGGCGAGTGATCTTTGTAATGTCCAGTAGATAATGAAGAAGATGATGATTTTGCAAGAGAGTTGAATTCCGAGATTGCGAATGCTTGGTCAGCTCTACTAGTTGCTTAGAGTCTGTATTGATGGCGATACGAGAGTAACCTAAACGCGAGAGATGTTGAGCGGCAAATAACAACGCGACGGCTTCTGCTTCCACCGGTGTACGTGTTTCCGCTAGACTTCCTCGTCCCCAAGTTACCGTTGTGCCACTTTGATTTTTTAAGACCCAAGCCACGCCTATTGGTTCTCTGCAATTCAACCAAGAAGCATTAGGGAAACAAGTGAAAAGAAGAGGTTGAGAAGAACCTGTGTCTTGCAGAGAGGTATGAAGAGGCTCATTTTGTGATGAGGAATAAGATAAAGGAATCGAGCCTTGTTGAGTAGCAGCATTTGACTCCAACCAAGATGTCAGCTCTACCATTGCTTTAATGATAATATTTGGAATACTCCATCGTTCACCTTGAAAATAGAAAACATTTCTGGACTTTTAGATCTCCCAAACCAGAAAAGGAAAGAGCTGCGAGTTTGAGACTAAGCTATCTTGTTGCATAAAGTCAAGAAGAATTTCGGAGGTTTGGTGACTTGAAACCAACGATGGAGGAGTTAACAAAGGAGCCAAGTCCCAAATTTGGCGAGCAACTCTGCATTGAAAAAGACAACGGACTGTAGACTCTGAATAATCACCGCAGAAAGGATAGAACTCATTAGAAATAAGACCCCGTCTATGCAAATTTTCCAATGTAGGGATACTGTCCTGAATAGCTTTCCAGAGGAAAATTTGGATCTTTTTGGGGTCTGAAGAGACCAAAGCTTATGAAAAAAAGTCCTTGGGAGTCGACTGAGAATGTCAGATGAAGAAGAGCTTGATGCCAAGGTCTGAAGTTTCCAGCGGGAGTAACCAGACTTAACCGTGTACTGACCAATAGATGTTCCTTCCCAAACAGGAAAAGTAGACCTGAAGTAGGCAGTCACTATTCTTTGGATATCTTGAGGAGAAGTACATTCTGAATCATCCAAATCCTTTAAAGCCAAAATCTGATTTCGATGTCGACGCTGTTTCATCTTAGCATGAAAGAAAGTTTCAGTGCTACTAAGATGAAACCTATTAACCGGATAAAACCTATTAACTATACTACTAAGATGACGAACAGTAAAGGGGGTCCCTAAGCCCTGACAGTTCCAGTGCAGAAGGCTCATGGATCCACTGGTGGTTTCGGGGCAACCACCAAGCCTTCAGATTGTGCCTCATCCGACTGGTCCTCCCCTTCTCCCTGAAACTCCTCAAGTCTCGATGATTTTGTATGGCTTCCAGCTTGACTTGTTTCAGCAACTGCACCACTGGGTCCTGCTTCGTCACGATCATGCAGCTTTCGCTTCATTCCACGCTCCTCCGCCAGAAAGGCTGACACTTGCGCCTCCATAGCCGCTAATTCCTCCAGAGTTGGTTGTTGTGGGTCCTGAAAGTAAGCCTGAGACTCTTCCGAGATGGCTTGGTCATGGAGATCATCCTGAAGTAGAATGGGAACCAGAGGAGGCTGGGGAACAACAGGACAGACCTCATAAGCATGCCTGAGACCACCACGGTTGGTACAGAATTTCCGAAGACCATCATATTTCGATAAGAATCCAAAACAGAATGAACTGCAGAAAGCTCGGAAGAGCTCTAATACCCCAACGATCCATATTTAACATCCAACCCTTGAAATTATACGGTTGGTTCTCCAAAACCGTGAGAAGTTGGTGTTCATTCTGGAATTAGAAGTTTATCGTTCCATCATCATTCGTTTGGCCTTCAATAGCTCCGTAAAGATGCCATGCACGAGGAAGAGTGTTACGCATAGCCATAGGGTTCTGATGATCTGGATTTAAGCCACGAACCACCAGACAGAGATTATGATCTAGATGAAAAGCTTGTCTCGCATCCGCATGTAACTCCCATGGAGCTTCAAATGCCCCAATATCAAGGTTTTGAAGCTGGCGCCATAGATCAGCCATAGAAACAAAAGAAAACAAAAGCAAACGACGAAAGAGATAGAAAAGGAACCCCAACCAAAGAAACAGAAACAACAGAAGAAGATTGAAAAAAAGACAAGAGAGAGGAGGATGAAAAAAAGAAGAAAGGAAGGAGAAGATCTTATAGACCGTGAAAACATCAATCAAACGAAACTCTAGGGTACCCACGAAGGGAAAACGAATCGCCCAAAAGATCGCTTTTGGACAGGTGGCAATCGCCGCACATGCAGACGGTATCTCAATAGTTATGAGTTGGTGTTTTGTTTAACACAAATTGAATGTAGCCGTTCTGTGTTTGAATTTATAATTTTAATTTTAATAGAAGGGAAGTGGGACCCATCAGAGGGAAAAATATCAGCGTATTCAGTAGAGTTGTTTTATTTCGCTTCCACGAGTTTGTTTTTTCTTTTCGTTGAGTCGTTTACGTCGAGAAGTTTTCCTCCCACCGATTTTCTCGAGAAAATAATAATCACAGAAAAAGGAATCGTTACTTTCTCCGATTGATTTCTACCAGAGGAGGCTAAATATATAAACTGTGAATTAGAACTTAGAAGTAGCAGGAAGTTCAATGGATTCGTTAACTTCTATTTCTCCTTCCATAATACCATCTCCGACCAACGCCACAACGATCTCCGTTTCAACTTCACGATCGGTATTGATTCGTCTTCGGTCCCACCGTTTTTTTTCCTTTTCCGGCTTGTCTAGCGCTGGGAGACGGATTTCTATCCCGAGAAGACGCCACTTCCTTAGCTGTAGATCAGAGAAAGTGGGTGGCGATGAAGACGGAAGCGAGGAAATTGAGAAGGCGCTTCACTTGGACGGTTCGATACCTGGGACTTCCGATGAGTTTGTAAGGCAAGTCTCGTCGCGTGCTTATGACATGCGTCGGAAATTAGAGCAGACATTTGATTCCACCAGCTACGATGGTATAATCTCTACTCGTTTTTATCCATTACTCATCTTCGCAATTGTATTTCCATTACGATATTGCTATTGCTTTTTCGTGTGTTTACTCTCAATTTCTGCGTTTACCTGGTTTCCTTGAGCATATCCACGTTTTCATCTAACTCGAGCAGAGTTTTCTAGAAAATCTGATAGCTGTAGTATTACCTCAATTTCTGCGTTTACAGGGATCAAATCGTTTTATTGAACTATGTCGAAATTTAGTAACAGTCTATGTTTCAGCATTTGAGCTTTTAGCTGAACTATGATGATGAATTTTTGTTATTTCTAGTTATGTATAAAAGTCTTCTAGTAAGATTGCAAGCAAATGAATTCTTGTGCAACATGATTTTATCATATCTCATCTTTCACAGAATGCTGATTGCAAGCAAATGAACACGTGTGTTTATTGTGTTAACCAATGTTCGTCTAAAGCTAAAAAATTGATGATGTTCCTCTAGTGCTCCTTATCTTGTTGGAGTTTTTCGTTGGCTAACCTTCTTCTGCACAATCTCAGTGTTGGAGTCCAACCCATGGAGAGATGACTCGAAGCCGGTATATGTACTAACACAGGGAGAAAACCAGATCTGCACCATGAAAACAAGAACAAACCACAGGTTCCAACTCATTCCACTCAAGCTTAATTTATAGTTTAGTTTTCCCCTCGCTGGCATTACAGTAGCAACCCTTTAATAACAGTGAAGTAGAGAAAGAGCTTGGACTGTTGTTCTCTCGTAGGATCAGCAACCAGAAAAAGCAGCCTAGATCCGAAACTAAATTCGATATGCTTGTAGAAGACATTCGAGATGGAGTACTGGTAAGTATTCACATTGAAACACTTCCAAGACTATATGAAAACCATAACATTTGATATTTCTCTTCCATCTGAAAGGTTTTCGAAGATGTGAATGAAGCTGTTCGATACTGTGACCTATTACAAGGTGGAGGAAAAGGGTGTGAAGGCGTCGCTGAGATTGAGGCCTCATCGGTAACATATAAGGGACAAAGATACCATCTCACTCTAGTAATTAGACGTTTTTAATGATTTTCTTTGTTTTTGCCTTGACAGGTTTTTGATCTTTGCCGGAAAACAAGGTCTCTGGCAGTGCTCTTCCGCCGTGGAAGAACACCACCCACACCACAGACGCTGGAGCGTAATTTGGGATCACGTAAGCGTTCTCTTGAGGATTTGAGGGATAGTAAATAGCTTTGTAAAACAATGTAGGTCATCTTAATTATACTTATAAATTATTTGAAAAAGCTTGTTTAAAATTACTACTATGTAATTAACTGTATGTATATATATATATATATATATATGTATTTAACTTGGGCTTCTATCGAACTTGCTTGCTTTACTCCAAAACTTTTGCATTTAACATTAGTAAGTAGCTTTTGTGTACTTAACCGATATTGGACATCCTCTTATGAGATGTGTTTTCTTTATTAGTTTGGTCATATATAATAGTAGTTGGCCAAAAGTTGACCAAGAAGAAAGAAGAGGACTAGTGTATATTGATTTATTTTAACATGTAAAATACTGACAAAAAAGAGAGGACCCAAAAGCATATGCGTGGGTATTAAATAGAAGTCATGTGATAGATGTGATGCCATGTTATAAAAATCGTTGACTTAGGACAAAGACCATACCATATCCGATATATTCACAATAAACTATTATCCTTTCTTAATTTTCTTTTCTTAATTTTAAGTGATATCTATATAAAATTAGAGAACTTCAACAACTCCTATGTAAATACGATTCATTAATATTGTAAATTAATAATTATATAAATTTTATGTATACATATTATTTTCATAAATTTATTCATTTAATTTCATAACATGAGATCTCACTTGAAAGAAAATTTTAGTAGACTAAAAAAAAAAAATCTTTTTATAAAATTATATTTTAATTTTATAAATAATTTATAGGTTAGTAAATAAATTTCAAAATTCTAACATTACTAATTCATAGAGTTTCGTAGAGGTTCTACAATTTTATACTGTATAATTGTATTTCATTTAAGTTTGTTTAGTTAAAAAAATGTAAGTTTATGAATGATAGATATTTAGATATATGTACAAAAAAAAAGATATTTAGATATATTTGAATTTATAGTATTCATAAATTCTGAAAATTAGAGAAATCATAATCATATTGAAATCATGGATTATCATTAACCTTCCTAGTCGGTTACTAATTATAAATTCCGAATGAAGAAGTCTATAGATAACGGTGACAGAGTCAACTCAGTGAAATAGACGGAGGAAAAATTCATAACTTGACGGCTAACGGCGAAGATCTACCTTCACACGCAGCAAGACAAAATAAAGAAGCATCGTCTCTCTTTCTCTCCGGTTTCACAGTAAAGAATTGATTCCTCAATCTCCCAAAGAAGCAACACACACAAACTCCAAAATCCAGAATCCGAACACAAAAATCATCTGTAGTCTCATCGCTTCAATTATCTGAATCGGTTGATATGAGCTCCGATTCGTCAACGGCTGAAGACGGCGGCGAACAAGCGGCTTCTGCTGCTGCGGGAACAAGCACACCGTCACCTTCTTACGACAAACAGAAGGAGAAGGCACGTGTGAGTAGAACATCTCTTATCCTCTGGCACGCGCACCAAAACGACGCAGCTGCAGTTCGGAAGCTCCTGGAGGAAGATCCGTCTCTGGTTCACGCCATAGACTATGACAAGCGAACTCCTCTCCACGTGGCGTCACTTCATGGGTGGACCGATGTTGTTCAATGTCTGCTTGAGTTTGGTGCTGATGTCAATGCTCAGGATAGGTGGAAGAACACGGTAAAGGATTTTGGGTTCCGTGAAATATCTCAACTTTGTTATGATTCTTTTCCTTCTTACCTCTGATCTATTTGCTTTGGGTATTCGAAGGCTCTGGCTGATGCAGAAGGAGCTAAGAAGCAGAAAATGATTGAGCTGCTGAAATCTCATGGCGGTTTATCTTATGTGAGTCTTGAATTTAATTCTGATCTCGCCTAGCTTCAGATTAGACATTGTCCCTTTTGTTTCGTTCTTTGGAGTATGTATTGTTCAGTCATTGAAATTGAACAGATGTTTGCAAAACATTATATTCTCTTGGACTGGACTTATCTCTCCGAAGCATCTGCTTAATGCTGTATTGTTCGTTATACTTTGTTTTACGATATATAACGAGACACTTTAGTATTCGATTACTTGTCTTTGTTTTGTGTGTGTGGATCTCTTAAGTATTTGTATCTGGCTGAGCAATTCTCTCTTTGCAGGGTCAAAACGGAAGTCACTTTGAACCAAAGCCTGTGGCACCACCAATTCCAAAGAAATGTGATTGGGAAATTGAACCTGCTGAGCTTGATTTCTCAAATGCTGCTATGATTGGAAAGGTCTGTGTTCTTTTGAAACCAAGTTTTGTTCTAAAATCTCAATCGTTTTGAGTTAATAGTGGAGTATCTAGTTCAATACAATGGAGTGGAGTTTCTGCAGTGAGTTTCTTGAAAGTTTGGTGGCATTCTTTTAGGGTTCCTTTGGTGAGATTGTGAAAGCCTATTGGAGAGGAACACCGGTAGCTGTGAAACGTATTCTTCCATCCCTTTCAGATGATAGACTGGTTATGTAAGCTCTTACCACCCTCGTTGCTATTATCGAAAGAGATTCCTTGTCGGCTTTTAGCTGATACTTGGTATCAGTCTCTCCGAAGATTAATGTGAGTTCATAAGTTCCATATTTGCTGTGATGCAGTCAGGACTTCAGGCATGAGGTTAATTTGCTAGTTAAGCTTCGCCATCCGAACATAGTGCAATTCTTAGGAGCAGTAACCGAAAGAAAGCCCCTTATGCTAATCACGGAATACTTGCGCGGGGTAGGTTTTCGCTATATGCTGTCTTCATCTCTGCGTGTTTCTTCCTGGCTAGCTAAATGATTCATCTATTTTTCACAGGGAGATCTTCATCAATACCTCAAGGAAAAGGGTGGTCTTCCTCCAGCAACTGCTGTCAACTTTGCGTTGGATATCGCAAGGTAACTGAAGCTTGCTGCTAGACATTTGAGAGCTTATGCAGAACTCTTTGTTATCATATATAGCCTGAGGGAGTGTGTGCTTTAATTTCTTGTTAACAGAGGAATGACATATCTTCACAATGAGCCTAATGTTATCATTCACCGAGATCTTAAACCAAGGTAATCAAAATTGCTTCATAGCTCATCGTTTTTGTTTTACTTTAATTCCGTTGTTTATATAACCAGTTTTTGCCTTCAATATTTCAGGAACGTTCTTCTGGTTAATTCCAGCGCAGACCACTTGAAAGTTGGAGACTTTGGGCTTAGTAAGCTCATAAAAGTTAAAAACTCTCATGATGTCTACAAAATGACAGGCGAAACTGGAAGTTGTAAGTGTTGTTCTATAGCATAACCGAAAGTTTTCTGTTTGTTTTTTGTTCGTATGTCTAACTTGCAAACTCCATCGTTCTCTTCTTCGTTCAACGAACAAAACCAGACCGGTATATGGCTCCTGAAGTATTCAAGCATAGAAAATACGACAAGAAAGTCGATGTCTTCTCCTTTGCAATGATACTTTTCGAGGTACTAACCTACAAAAACTGTTTCTATATTGAACAGAATCAAAGTTGACAGAATCTGAATCTTAATTTCATTTCCACATTGTATTAAGATGCTCGAAGGAGAGCCACCGTTTGCAAACCACGAGCCATATGAGGCAGCCAAAAATGTATCTGCTGGACACAGACCTGCATTCCGTTCCAAAGCATGCACACCGGATTTAAGAGAGTAAGCAAAGCCCGAGGCCATATGCACCAGTTTTGAGTCTACCGGTTAACTAACCGGTTTATCCTTTTTAATAGGTTAATCGTCAAATGCTGGGATGCGGACATGAACGAGAGACCATCATTTCTGGAAATTCTCAAGAGACTTGAAAAGATCAAGGAAACTCTACCACCAGATCACCATTGGGGCTTATTCACTTCATAAATCTTAATTTAAGAAACAAGAAATTGACATTCTGTTTGCTTATCATTCGCTGTTTATTGTCATTTGTTTTACAGTGAACGACTGGAAAGATTGTTGTATAAAAGCTGTTGTTCCGCAATGAATTGGATTGAGTTTGCAGGTTGGTCAGATGTTAAGATCATATCAAACAGGATAAATTTCTGTTTACGCAAAATCCAGTAGCAAGATGAATTGCTTGACAGAAATGAATTCAGTTGTATATTAAACTCAAGATATAGTAACAGTGTTTAGATGAGCTTCTTTTTCTGGAAGAAAGTCTTCAAGTGCCAGAACTGTAGCCCTGCGACTGATAAACAAACTGCAAGCGAGACTAAACTCAACCATGCCATTTTCGAATTTGTTGATATGTTCAGCTCGTGCATTTCTGCTTCCCTGAAACAGACCAGAAGAACATGGGTTGAGTTTTGGGTTAGTCTCTTCCTCAGTTTCTCTTTACAAGAAGGCAATTTTTCTTTTACCTGTCGCGGAGATAGAACATCTCGTCATGGATGGAATTCACAGTTTCGAATAGCTTCTTAACCTCTAGCTCCATCATCTTGCCAATAACATCAAGATCCAACCATGTAAAGGTTAACAAAACATTCCTAATCTTGTTTAAGGAAACCAATTTAAGCTCGTTTTGCTCTGGTGTCTGTAAAAGCCTAATCCTATCTAATCTTAGCTATGCAGAAAATCATTCACTTAAAGGGAAACAACTCCTAAATGAGCTGAAGAAATAGANATTCACAGTTTCGAATAGCTTCTTAACCTCTAGCTCCATCATCTTGCCAATAACATCAAGATCCAACCATGTAAAGGTTAACAAAACATTCCTAATCTTGTTTAAGGAAATCAATTTAAGCTCGTGTTGCTCTGGTGTCTGTAAAAGCCTAGTCCTATCTAATCTTAGCTATGCAGAAAATCATTCACTTAAAGGGAAACAACTCCTAAATGAGCTGAAGAAATAGATCAAGTTTAAATGGTAAACTAATCAATCTCTCAAAATCCATGCCCCCTATCAGTTGGATTTGAACCAAACCAATGCATGAGTATAACTTAGAAATCAAGACTACATAGCATTTCTCAATCCAAATTTAGGTATTCACGTTCCAGAATTATGTATTGGTCTAACTTAGCTATGAATTTCTCACACATCCGGCACAATGTTCAATTCCTCATGTCATAGAAGAATTAATGTATTTCTCCTTTGAGTTTAGTTTTGACTAAGATAAGACTTAGCAAAGAAAACTTACTTCGACTTGGCTCTTCTTGGCCACATTGGACCAGTCCTTGGTATGAATACCGGTCCTCCAATCAAAGTCAATTGTCAACGTCGTCTCCGGTTGGTGGTTGACGGCGGTGAAGCAAGCTATGTAGTCCCCTGTTTCTACCGCAGTGAACGAGAAATGCCCTGTATCCACCCCGTCCGACTCGTGATAAACCGTCCCTTGTGGCGATGTCACCTATACATCATCAACCCATTGAATTTACTGAAATCAACCAGAAAAGAAGTTCAAGGAAATGTAATTTTCAAGATTGTAATACCCTGACGGTGATTTTATGGGAAGCAGGAAGAGGATGATTTTCGTTAGGGTTTATGATGCTGTATTTGCCGACGGTCATGGCGTTGGCGTGAATCTCCTCGGTCACGCATTTCGTATGCCCAGAATGGAGCTCGTACCGCATCGAGAGCGTCATCGGGGATAAAATGGAAACGATAAACAAGACAATCGAGCTTCGATAAAGATTCATGGTGGCTCCAGAGAGAGAGAAATCGATCTGACGAGTTTCAAAAGTTTCGTTAGTTCTCTCTCTTGCTAACTAGTGAAGGAGACAACGAGAGTCAACACGCGAAATGCCACGCGAAATGCCACGCGTAAGCTTTTTATTCGTCAGAACACGTGGAGTGATTTTCTTATGACTACTTTACATACTAGAAGCTCTATGATGGGCTTTAAAATTAAGGCCCAATTATATATTGGTTTTAGTTTTCAGAAAGATCTCGTATTATAATCATCCAAAATTAGAAGAGATTTTATAATAGTCAGGGAAAAAAATTAAAAAGATTTTATGATGAAAATTAAGAGATTTTATATTTTAAAAAATTAGGAATAATTAGTCGGTAATAGTCTATAAATTTTGAAAGATTTATAAAAACTAGAATTTTGTATTTTGAAAATTATATTAATTTAATGGATAATAGTCAATAAAAATGAGAGATTTTGATTTTTTTTTGACAATTCGATTTTTATGAAAATTGATAGATNTTAGAATTTTGTATTTTGAAAATTATATTAATTTAATGGATAATAGTCAATAAAAATGAGAGATTTTTTTTTGACAATTCGATTTTTATGAAAATTGATAGATTTTATAGTCTGAATTTAGTGGATAATAGTTTATGAAGACCGAGATATTTTGTAAAATGCTAAAATTTTGTATTTTATGAAATTATGTTGATTCACTTGACAATAATCCGTGAAAATTGAGAGATTTTTAAAACCTTATGATTTTTGTACTTTGAGAAATTCTACTTATTTAGTGGAAAAGATTCCATAAAAAGTGAGAGATTTTGTAAAACACTAAAATATATTTTGAAAAATTATGTTATTTTGTGTGTGGTAAAATGTAAAATAAATTATGTTAATTTTGTGGATAATAGTTTATCAAAAGTAATAAATTTTGTAAACCTCTAATGTTGTATTTCATGAAATTTTGATGATTTGATGGAGAATGGTCTTTGAAAAAATAGAAATTAGTATTTTGAGAAATTATAACAAAATTTGAGAGATTGTGTAAAATGTTAAAAATTTTATTTTAGAAAATTATGATGATTTAGTGGATAATTATTCGTAAAACTAAGAGATTTTGTAAAACGTAAATTTTTTATATTTTGGAAATGATGTTAATTCAGTGTATAATAATCCAACAAAATTAAGAGATTTGTAAAATGCGAGAAAGTTTGAATTTTAGACTTGTGTTAATTTGGTAGATAATAGTCTACAAAGCTCTAAACTATTTATAGTCCATGAAAATTTTCAATTTTTATTTTTTGTAAAATGTCAAAATTTATTATTTTAAAAAATTATACAGAATTGGTATATAATAATTCATAAAATTTGAGAATTTTGTAAGAAGTATAATTTTGTATTTTTTAACAAATGATCATTTATAGTGTATAATAGTAGATTTTGTAAACTCATATCCAAGAATGTGTAATAATTTTATTAATTTCACAATTAAATCATACAAAATCTTATATGGTTTGTGTCTATTCTTAAATTAACTGTAAGCTTCAAATACACAACACGCGAAGTGTTTAGAGATTCAAACCTTTTTGAGACTCGTGATTAATGCAGTAGGAGCATCTCCAAAGGCAATACTTCAAATTTGAGGTATCACATACTTCAAATTTAAAGTATTAAGTGTTTTGTTTCAAAGGTGATACCTCAAATTTGAGGTATCAAAAATTTGTATTTTGTAATATTGCTCATATTTTTATTCAACATTACTTATCATCATACAACTTATAATTATTGCAATATTGTTCATACATTTACAAGTTTATATTTTTCAATATTACTCATATTTAATATTATAATTTTATTTTATATGTTTTAAACATAATATNCCAATATTGTTCATACATTTACAAGTTTATATTTTCCAATATTACTCATATTTAATATTATAATTTTATTTTATATG
>OVAU01002698.1:0-12080 GCA_900406315.1 Biscutella laevigata subsp. laevigata
CTTTATCACATAAAATACTTGTAGTTCTAAACACCAGAACATCAGATCTGAAGATCCAATGCCTTTAATCTAGCATAATCAATCACCTAAAGGTAACTACTCGCAAATCATAACTGNATCACCTAAAGGTAACTACTCGCAAATCATAACTGAACAAAATAAATAAACAAAGATCTGATTCATTAAAGCATAAACAAAGCATTAATATTAAGGCAAGGTTCCTTTCAACAATAACGAGATCTTAAAATTACATAAGCTAAAACTTAAACTAACAACGTTCTCATAAGGTCTAGAAAAACGCCCAAAACAATCTAAAAAACGTCCCATCAAATGATGGTTTAACTAATTATAATTTTGATGATTGTTATTGTTACTAATTATCTTTATATTTTTATTTAGTTGCATTTTGTATAAGATTAAGATTCAAATCAATATCTATACATTAATAAAAAAAATTGCTAATTTACCGTAGATAAAAATCAGAAAACAAACATCTCTTACAATTACCAAACCAACTCAAAGTCTCAAATTAATATGCATATATAATATAGTTAAATTCAACCAAACCAATATATTAACTTATTGACAATCCGAACAAGAAATAATTAATTTTTAATATATTAAAATGATAACAACTATTAATATATATATATAAATCAGAAAACAAATATCTCTTACAATATCCAAACCAAACTAAATCAAAAATTAATATATATATATATATATAATTGAGTTAAATTCAAACCCGCGCAATGTGCGGATCTCCCCCTAGTAGTTTTATATTACCGCCATTCTAGGAAAACCACCCTAGAAAAAATTAGATATAATTGAAAACTAAATCGTTGAAAAATAGATATCTTCATAAGCTAAATACAACATTACATGACCGAATCAAATTAAAGAAAATTATAAAAAAAAAAACACGAAATCTTTGGACAACTAATTCAGAATCATCTCGATAGTATTATTTCAGAATCACTTTTAAGAATTTAACCTTTAAATCAGTAAAAAATTACATGATATGTCATTGAAACAAATAACAAATTAAAAATATACATTAAAGATAAAATTGGAAATACGTGTAATTTTCATTTAGGGTAAAATTGAAAATATGTATATAAAATTAATTTTATATAAATAGTTATAAATTTATCATAGATCTAATATATCTAATAAAGATTTAAATTTAATATACCTAATATGTAAACAAAATAAATTAATTACTATAATACCTGATTTATCTTTTAGTAACAGGAAAATATTTTTAAAACGTGATTTAGAGATAAATACACATAAATAATTTCAAAAAATTTAAATTATTAATTATAGAATTTTAAAATTATTTAAATATATTATTGCGAAATTTTAAAATTGTTTATATATCGATTTTCGATTTTTCGAAATTTTAAAATTACTTAATTATATAATTTCGATTTTTTATAATGCTATAGTTAGAATAATTTAAACTTCATCTTTTAATATATTATATTCAATTAAAATAGATTTGTTGGAGCAATTATAGAAATACTACTATAAATTTACACGAGTTTTAAACAAAATTATCACAAAAATATTTAAATTTTTTTCAAACATTTATCTCTTTACAATTTTTTAAAATATAAATAAATATTCAAAAATATTTTTGTAAATAAATTAATGTAAATCAAACATATCTAACAAAAATATAAAATGAATTATTTTATAAAATTGTGTTTATCATTTTTTACAAGAAATGTTTATAACAAAAATTATGAAAAATTATTTATATTATATAAAAAAATTCTCCTTATATTTGATAGACTCTAAATGAAATATTAAAACATTTAAATAGAAATAAATATGAAATTCTTATACAAGAATTTTCCAAGATAAATCTAAAATTATTTCAATAGTAATATTAATTCTTAATATAAATAATTTTTTTAATACAATCCGTAATATATTTTTAGTTTTAGAATAATATCATTATAATAACTTTATAATATTATTTCAAACATATATTTATGACATATATTAAAATTTTACTAATATCACAACTTATGCTAATATAAAAAGTAAACAAAAGAATAATGTTCTGATAATAAAAACGTGAAGACAATTAATGGTCCAACGGGTTGACCCGCATATAAAATTATGGTTGGAGTGCGCATTTAGTTTTAAAAAATAAAAATTTAATATAACCAACTATTATTAATATTTAGTACAATATTTCAACATTATATAAAATTAACAAAAACAATTCTTCATTAATATTTCTTAAATATTATATATCTAAAATTAATTATCAAAAATACAAAATTAAAAATCCCAAAATTAAATTTTTTAAAAAATCTTCCCGCATATAATGCGGGTAAAATTCTAGTTGACATTAAATTAGTAGCTCATCTTACTGAAATACCATCCTCGCCCAATATATTGAGGAGAAAAATAACGAGCAAAAACTCCACAAACCGTTGCAACAACCAAAAGCACTAAGACGAGTCAGGAGACACTCATGATGGACCAACCTACACCGGAAACAGACTTTTTTTCTTATACCTCAATGAAAATAACAATTCAAACCTCGATCTGTACCTAACTAACCAGTCACTGCAAGGAAAACAACTACCTGATAGAATTACCAACGAAGTCGTACACTCGAGGGACAACTAAACGATTAAAACTGAACACCTCCAAAAAACTTTTCGACAACCAGATAACCTGTGACCCGAAAAATCATCGATAAACCGCTAAAATCTGGAAGGAAAACCAGAATGGAAAAACACTACAGCTAAAACAAGAAGGTCACAACACTTCTTTATCGAAAACCAAAGAAGCTCTTCTCTGCACAAACCCTAGAAGAAGCCTCCGCTCCTCTTTGTCTTCGCCGGCGGCTAGCCACTTCGGTGGTGATGTCGCCGGTCTCTGTTCTCTTTTCTCCCGGTTTCTCTCTTCTTTCTCTGTTTGTACAGCGGCTTTCAACGCTCGGCTCCGGTTGATTCAGATCCGGTTTGGCCTCTCTCCGACGAGTTTCGGCTTCCTTCGGCGTCCTCGTGGTCACTGGTCGGCTGAGCTTCACGGTGCTTGGCTCCTAGGTTTCTGTTGGTTTTGATTTGGCGGTTGCGTATCGAGACCTTCGTTTGGCTTGGGATTCCAGATCCGTAGATCCGTCGAGGTGTGGGCCGTTTCGGTGGTCTCCGATCGCTCGGTGTGTTCTGGCAGTGGTCTTGTCCGACTATGTCTCCTCCGTTTCTGTCCAGTTTGATGCCTCTAATGTGCCTTCTTTTGGTTTCGGTTCTTATCTTTTTAGCTTTGTTTCTGGCATGGCAAGTTGTCTTAGAGCTAGTCTGTGGCGGTTTGTTGATGGGTGGTGATAGTGGTCGTGTCTCTTTATCGGCGTGTTGGTTGGTGTCACTTTCTGGTTCTGTCCTTCCCTTGTGTCTCTAAATCTTTAGCTCGACGGGGTTTTCCGGAGTTATGGAGTTAGTTTTCAAGTGGTCTTAGCTTTAGCGAGATGAGGATTGTTCTAATCGGGATGAAGCTCTTCTCCGTGATGTCTCCGTTTTAGGCGCTTAGTGGAGTTCTTGCCTTGGAAATTTGGTATCAAAATCGTTCGTATTCCGAGTTTCCGAAATCAGTTGTTTCGTCGATGTTGCTTGTGGACCTTCCCGCTTCATAGTTCGCGTGGTTGCAGTACTATTAGCCTTAGGCGTTCATGATTTCTCCAATAATCGGCATTGGTGTTTATTGGTTCAGCTTCCTTCCCCAGCATCTTCAGATCCTTATCCTCCTTGATAGCTAGGGTTTTATCAGTTTGTGTTTCTTCGTTTATTCTATCAGTTTCCGGGGATTTATTGTTATCCGCCGGCTTAGTTTCCGAGGATGCTATGTATCTGTCGGCTTAGTTCCCGGAGATGTTCTGTATCTGCCGGCTTAGTTCTCGGGGATGTTCTGTATCCGCCGACTTCGTGTTTGATGTTTCGGGTTTGTTGATCGTGTTTGTAAATTTCTATTTCTCTATTTATAAAATTCTCGTAAAAAAAAAAGAAAAAAAACAAGAAGGTAAACTTTAACCTGAACAAACTCCAAAATGACTCTACAAACACACTCCAACCAACCAACCGAGCTAAAACACAACCTACATAGACAACAGTGCGACGCGACTGTTAACTTACCATATAAATATAAATATCTCCATATACTTTATTTATCTACGTTACTTTTCTAGAAAAAAGAAAAAACAGGCGAGGAATTATGTGATTAGACACAACGTAGAAGTGCATCTGATCTTATCAGCTTTTTTCAGTCTATTCTTTATTTTGTCTCTTCTACAGAACTTCTTGTGTGTAGGCGTTTAGTTGTGTAAGAACTTCAATAGGCTCACTAATGGGCCTAGTAAAGGCCCAGTCAAAGTTTCAGCAATGGGATTAGAAGTGATAGTTCGATTTTCAGTTTTCCTTTTACATTTACAAATTACAACTTCACCGATAAAGTCAGAGCTTATTCTGAATCTGATACTGGTTATCTTCTTTCTATCAATTTGTATTGGAATATGTGAAACGTCTCTAGGGTTCGATTCGAACATAATCTACTCCGAAGCTACAGAAAAAGAGATGGGCGATTCTCAGAGTATCGTGAGCTTTTCTTGTTCTTTAAAGAGTCTACTTATTTTATCGATAGTCTTTACACTTCACAATTTTCCATTTCAAGCTCAAGCTGCTCCTGCTGGTAAAGTGCCAACTTACTTGAAGCTATCTTTGGCTAATTCTTTTCATTTCCGATTATTAAGTGATTTGGGTGGTTTGATCTACTCACTCACTTTCTTACTTCATCCACTTTTTTCTAATTCAGTGATTTTTCAATCTGAATTTGCTTGGTTTGAATTTTCTGAGTTTTTATGTCAATTCTGTAAATGGAAACCAGGGTCGTTGATTAAACACATGTCCTCGGTTCTGAAGTGGACTACCGGATCATCCTCCAAATTATCCCAATCAGGTGATTATTGCTCAAATTTGTTTCTCCGGCTGATTTAATTGGATTTGTGTAAAGGTCATAGACCTGGTCTTGATGTAATATACTTTATCTGCTTCTTGTGCAGATGCTAATGTTCTTGATTTTGAGAATGGTTACTTGGTCGAAACTGTTGTGGAAGGAAACGAAATAGGTGTTGTTCCTTACAAGATTCGAGTTTCAGATGATGGAGAACTTTATGCTGTTGATGAAGTTAATAGCAACATCATGAAAATTACCCCTCCCTTGTCCCAGTGTAAATCTTCCTCTATCGCCTCTATGATACTTGATGATTAATTATATATACTACTGTGACTATTAGATTATCTTTCGCTCGTGTAATTTGTCTACCCGGGCTCATGTCATTATAATTTCTGTTTTGATTCTGTGTGCTTCCAGTGAACACATTTGATTGTTTTTGTACTTTATCGTTGGAGATTGTTATGACTTTGTTTGTAATCTGTGTGCTTGTGGACAGACAGCAGGGGAAGATTGGTGGCTGGATCGTTTCAAGGAAAAACGGGACATGCAGATGGAAAAGCGAGTGATGCTCGTTTTAATCATCCAAAAGGTGTAACAATGGATGATAAAGGGAACGTTTACGTCGCTGATACTTTAAATCTGGCCATCCGAAAGATTGGAGATTCAGGTATGCGCGTAATGTCTATCAAAACTGAATGAGAAGTATTGTGTTGTAAATAGCCTGAAACATTTCGTTTTAACAGGTGTTACCACAATAGCTGGAGGGAAATCAAATGTAGCTGGGTATAGAGATGGACCGAGTGAGGATGCAAAGTTCTCAAATGATTTTGATGTTGTATATGTTCGGCCTACCTGTTCATTACTGGTTATAGACAGAGGAAATGCGGCTCTTCGCCAAATCCCTCTCAGCGACGAGGATTGCGAATATCAATATAGCTCAATCTCCCCAACTGGTTAGTAATCAACAAAATACCTCTTCCCATCCTGAACTACATAGATCATTTTGAAAATACTCTGCTTAGGGGTGTGTTAAACAAAGCTCATTGCTTGTGGCTTGTGCTTATATTTGGCGTTGTTTCTTTCGTTCTTGTGCAGATATCCTCTTGGTTGTTGGTGCTGTTCTCATTGGTTACGCTACGTGTTTGATCCAGCAGGGTTTTGGACATTCTTTTCTCTCAAAGGCGGTAAAATTCAGTTTCTTCCCTTATGTGCATTTTTTCACTTCTCATAAGGCATAGAGTACAAAAAAGAACAAAGGTTTCTGTTTTATATTATTACAGCAGCTAGGATCAGAAAGTAGCTTCGAAGAGGAGCATACAGGGAAAGAGAAACTCTCTCGGCCTGTCCTTGAGACAACAACCAAGGAAGAACCTGGCTGGCCATCATTTGGGCAACTCGTAATCGATCTCTGCAAATCCGCTCTCGAGTTCTTAACCAGCAATCTAGTTCCAAACCGATTCACAACCAGCCCCAATCTAAGGCCGTTAAAAGATACCCTCAAAATGCCTGAAGATGAACAAAAACCACCTTTAGTCCAAAGGCATACTGCTCCAGCACCAGTCTCTGAATCCCGACATGCCCATCTTCCTAGACCGAGTGATAGTTACCCTGAGCATAAGACATCGAAGCTAAGATCAAGTAGTGTAATGAAGGATCCAACTTTGTCATCATCCAAACACCACCGGTCATCATCAAAACGTCAGGACTATGCTGAATTCTATGCCAATGGAGAAGTTGCCCAACCGAAGATACATAAAGAGCGATCAAGGCGTCGCCATAGAGATAAAACAACCGAGAAAGAACAAAAGACAACAACAGCAGAGACAGTGAAGCCTGTGGAGTACAGTAACAGTTCAAAATTTGATCATTTTAACATGAGGAGCAACAAGTATGGACCTGAAACTCCATTTCGATTCTAGAAATTCAATCGGAACCCTTTTCCTGAGTAAGTTGTGTCCTTTCTTGATCGATTTGTTTAAAATATGTATGATTACTAGTTCCCTTTACTGAACTAAATGATTATCTGATAATTATTTTTCTATTAAAGTAAACTGAATTATACCAAAAATTATAAATTAAGTTGCAATTCGAGTCGAACGAAACTAGAATTGTGCAAAGTTTATAAATCAAAATCTAATTTCAACTTTTTTTTTTTTTTTTGTTCTGAGTCAAATAGAATCAAACACAATAATAAATACTAAAAATTTTGTTTGCTATGTTTAATTTTATCTTACTGGAACCATATAATTAAAAAGAATCTCATTCCAAGTATCTGGTACACCAGAGAGACACCAATGGCTGCAATCATTTCCGGATTGACCGTTTAAACCGTAAACCGAAGGATGACCATCTTTCCGAAGCAATGAAAGCATCGTGATGTCTAGCAAAGTCACCGGTTTCGATATTTTCCGGAGTGCTCTCTTCAAAACACCCACTTCCGTTGGTAACCCTCCTTCATATTTTGTTCCCAAAACTGGTTCCTTCTGTCCCACGCAACTCTTTGCCTTTGGTTCCCCCCAAAGAGCTCCTCTGTTAAACAAAACGAACCAACCGATCACAAAAACGTTTAGATTGGCAAATTTGTAGGCAACTTACTTGTAATGAGACGGTGAAATTCCTTGGAAAAAGACTCTGGTTTTGTGAGTATCTACGACTGTATCAATCCATTTTCCCCAAGTTCCAAGTGCAATCTCGAAAGCAACCAAACGGTCCATGTCCTTTGTAACATTAGTTCCAATTTGAATCCAATCCCATCTGTCAAAAGAGAAAATAAAATAAAAACATTTGAGCTTAAGTTAGGTCGAGAAAAAGGCAAGTTACTTGAAGAACAAGTTACTTGAAGAACAAGTTACGTACGGTTGTGAAGGACCTCTACGACTCCACCAATGCCAAGTATTGAAAATCAAAGTATCCATTTCAAACCAATTCTTTCCATCATTGATCGAATCAAGCTTCAACACTCTCCCAATCTTCTCCCTCACTATATCTACTAAATACACATTCCTATCCAGCTTTATCTCCACTCCATACTCCTGAAAATTTCACAATTCTCGGTTTAGTTCGGTTTAGTTCAAAAGAATTGTATAACCGTTGGTTTATTACCTGGAATGTGAAGGTTGAGATACTGCCTTGTGTATTCAGACTATACGGAGACTCAGGAACAGAAGAGTGAAGCATACATGTTAAAGATTCCCATTGATTTAAGCTAAGAGAATCACCTACAAACATTATTTTCTTCCCTCTATTTTTCTCCAAGAACTCCAATCCGTTGAACCTACACAAAACAATAGACAAACGATGACGTTTTGTAGCGGTGGCATAAATGGTAATTAACGCCGAGTTAATGTCCCCACATGTGTGGGAAGAGATGTCTTCTTATGAAAGAGTTAAGTTGGTGTCTTAATCTCAATGGCGGCGCGTGTAACTCACACGACAGAACTACCAGTTGGCATATTGTGACAAAAGAGTCGTATTTTCTCATCTCGTGCAGTTTTTTATTCCAAACAGCATTCAATTATGGCAAATAAATTTTTTAAAAAGACTTTTTTGTAATCATTGGTTGTTCACTCAAAAGTTCTTTGCAAAAATATATATTCAACTATTTGTAAATTTTCTTTTTCTTATAACTTATTATGCCTGGGATTTCAAACCGGATCGAGATGACCAAACCTGACCAAACCAAAATTCTGGTTTTTATTTCGGTTTCAAATATCAATCTATAATCGACCAGATAAAAAATTGAAATGCATTCATTATCGGTTTGATCGATTCGGTTCGTCGATAGATTAATGGATTTTTTTTCTGTTTTTGTTTCTAAATCAAAATTAAAGCAAAATTAAATCAAAATTTTGAAAAGTAACCTGAACTATCCAAAACTGATTCAAAATTTTCCAATCAAACCAAAAATTCGGTTAATTTCACTAATTTTATTGAATTAAACAATAATTGAATCGAACCGAAATTTCATTGGTTTAATTCAATAATCCAGTTGAAAATCCGAAATAAGCAAAAACCAAGAAAACCGAACTGAATTGGCACGAACCGAATCAAATCGCAGGCCTAAGTATGTATATACACATAATCATATAAAAACTTAATTACTACTGAATAGCTTGATTCAAAAAATTAAAACAGAAAAACTAAAAAGATAAAGAGTAATGAATTGAAGAAATTGATACCTAGCTAATTTGCAGGCTAGAGGTTGCCATCTGAAGGTAGTGTAATCGAGATCCGGCCGTCCATTTCTCTGGCAAGCGAACTCTCGTCGTATGAATGGACACGTGGAAGTATCGTAGAGTGGATAGGACTCGTCCTTCACCCACCGCCCCGTGAACATATCACATCCCTCTGCTTCGTGAAGAAGAAGAAGAAGAAGACATAAGCCTAATGCAGAGCTAGAATAAATAGCATTATCTCTTGAAACCATCTTTGCACAGAGAAGAAAGAGATTCAAAATGAGCATCTTGGGTTTTATACATCCACGCAACTATATATTTATATATTTGTCATATTAAATAGAAGGAAACTAATCATTTTTTATGTGGTGAATATGTATATGGTTTTTGGTAAGAAATTCTGAAAATCTCAATATTTTTTTTTTTTGCATTTACTATTTAATCTCAAGAGTCAAGATTTTGCATTTATAAAATCAAATCAAGTAATTACGTGGTCAACTTATAATTTAAACCAATATTTATTTCTAGATCCATGCTTAAAATTTATTTTACTGCAAAATATCGATTTGTTCGTACCATCAAAGATTATGTGAAGAGGTTTCTTTTTGTTTTTTGTTTTAACTACTTATATGATTTACATGACGGTGATACCACGTGAAAAACTTGTGGACCTATAAATACGATACAGCTTAGAGATCGATTGATTAATAGTAATAAGTTTATGTATTCGACTACTTGTCCGGATTAAGATATTTTAAAAGTTTTAAGTGAAAATTGTATAGAAATTTTTCTAAAGGAAAAAATGTAGATAGATCATATTAAACTAATGATAGAAGCGAAATCATTAGTCTATTAGAGAAAGATGTTGAAAGGACAACAATATATTCGGTCTTACTTATTCAATCCAAATTAATTGTTATGGTTACGTTAAGCCAAAATCACTCTTATTTAATTTGTTATTATGGTACGTTTTTAATGATTGATAAGATAGTTTGACTTAAGACAATTTTAGTCAGGGAATATAAGTAAAAGAATGCCAATATAAATATTATAGATATATATGAATTATGATAAATGTTAAAAGGATTAACCATGGTTTCGGCGGTTAAGAGCAAGAGAGAATATGACAGAGTTATGGATTAGGTTCGGAGTATGAAGAGTTATGGAATGTAAAAGTATACGAGAACAAAGATCTATACAATATGCACATGCATTCTAAACATGGCGATTACTCAATCTACGTTATGAAAGGAGGTAGAAATTTCAAGTCCACTTGTCATGAGGATGATATTAGGAACTAATGTCCTACATCGGAAGTTGAAATAAGAGATCACAAGGGATATGAGTTAATCCACTCATTGTCAATTGGTTTTAAGTTGAAAGTCTATAAAACTTAACAGAGGATTCCACAACAATGATATGTCGGGTCGATGGTTATGGATGGTGTTATAGTAACCTTTTGGACAAAAATCAAACATTCGGGGCGAAGAATCAATAGAATAGTTTATTACCTACCTCTACACACAAAGTTGGAATCCCTTTGTCTAGATAATGAAATGCAATTTCATGATCAAGCTAAAACACAAATCAATTTCCATGTTAAGAATATCATTATACAAAAAACAACAAGAACTAATTAAGAAGAAGCAAATGAGTACTCTAGAGAGACTTTATTCCATAACATTTTTTATTCATTTCTCTGCTGGTCCATAATTAAGCTCTGTGTCTCAATATGCCGAACGAAATTAAGTTTACTATTTAATCGTAAAAGCCAAATCATACGACGTTAAAGATGCTAACAATACAACGATATTTGTCTTGAGTACTCATCTATATTATTTTGAACTTTTGTTCCTCTCAAGATAAATAATGATATAGTCTTCTTTTCTGTCTCAAAAAAATGTTAGATTCTCAACATTCACCGTGGAGTATCCTTCAAGTATACTCACAACCGTCGACATCGACGGCCTATCCGCTGGAGACGTACTGGTGCAGAGCATCCCGATCTGAATCATGGTTATTGCTTCTTTTCTGTTGAAATCTGTTCCGAGTCTAGGATCTACTACTTGCACCAGTTTGTTTTGCTCTCTTTGAACGTGTACCTGTGGAAGATAATTCAAGTTTTGTTCAGAAACGTGATTAAGGGTTTAGGGTTTAAGATGATTAACTTACCCAGTCAAGAAGGTAGAAGGTTTCGGTTCTTGATATTGAGCTAGTGTTGCTCTTTCCATGAACGATTTCCAGAGCCACAATACCGAAACTGTACACATCGGTCAAATGACCTCTCATGGTGTATTCTGGAGCCATGTATCCACTGCACAACTGAAACTTCTTGTTGATTTGATAAGACTCACTATGTCCCAGCGACTTGTGTGCTAATGTGTGTATTTGATTTGCCTCAAGGAGAAGGAATTGATCTAGAAATCCAAATTCTTGAAATCTAACTAACTAGAGTACAGTTTTATAAGTCACCTTTCTCCATCTGACTCTTCGGCCTGAAACAGCGTCTCCACCATAAAATAGCTCCGATTAAAAGCCCAAGAAACACCGTCTAAGTAATTATTACACTACCAACCACTATGGCCACATAATAATTTTATGTGTGATCTTCATACAAAAGATTTAAGAGCATCTTGATTAGACCAACTACAATGGTGTTTAATAGTGGGGTTCTTAAACCCAATTGTCTACATTTTGTAGAAACTGAAGAAAGAGTTCTTCACTAGAGTTCTTCACTAAGGGCAAGTGCAATGGGGAGCTCTTAATCAAGGGTTCTTAAGATTAATTTAATCAAAAATATTGTTAAGAAACTCATGAAGAGACTTTGAAATTTTAATCAAAAAGGGCTCCAAGGGTAGAATTTATATGAGGTTCTTAAGATTANGGCTCCAAGGGTAGAATTTATATGAGGTTCTTAAGATTAAAATATTATTA
>OVAU01002699.1:0-12080 GCA_900406315.1 Biscutella laevigata subsp. laevigata
CAGATTTGAATTTAATTTCAGTTTAAAAAATTATTCAAAAATATTCCACCTTATGATATTTTAACCAACTTCTCTATATTTTGTGCTACAAATATGTATATTGTACATGAATGTATATTATACAACAAAAGATTGTGTATATCTTATTAATAATTGTACGTGAGTATTGAAAGAATTATTAAAAAAAAATTAACCTAGTTAATATTGGTTAAAAATATATATTATTTTTTCCTTAGTCATTAAATATAATGGTGCACTATAAATTTTGTTTTAATATAATAGATTAAATTTTACATTTTACTTTATTGGGCCGATAAACTTAATGGGCCTTTTTTGCAAACTGTCTTTTTTAAAACCTCGTAATATTGAAATATAGAGTTCTCAAGGCACAAGACCTTCAAGGATCTCTTCCAAAAGAGTTTGCACGACTTCCTTTCCTTCAAGAGATGTAAGCCATATTCACTCTAAAATGTTAATGTTTCAAATGTTCTTGATTTTTTGTTATAATAACTTATCCTTTCTCTTATAGTGATCTGTCTAGAAATTTTCTCAACGGTTCAATTCCTCCCGAATGGGGAGCTTTGCCACTTGTCATGGTGTATGTACATGTGTAGCTCTGTTCATATACAGTTTGAATATATACATTTATAGATTGTTTTGAGTGTGTTTAACGAGTTTATGAATATGCAGCTCTTTGCTAGGAAACAGGATCACTGGTCCTATCCCAAAAGAGATTGGAAACATTACTACCCTTGAGAGTTTGTGAGTACCCTTCTTTGATCTCTCTCTCTCTTCAAGTATGTTTCAGGTAAAATCTGATTCTAGTCTGGAATATTTTGGGGTTTAGTGTAGTGGAATACAACCAGATTTCAGGGAAAATACTTCCTGAGCTAGGGAATTTACGAAATCTTCAAAGACTGTAAGAATATATGTCCATGTTCTCTCAATATATGTCCAAGTTATTTGTCTTTGCTAGTGTTGAGACTCTGTTTTCTCTAATGCAGCTTTCTTAGCTCGAACAATTTGAGAGGGGAAATCCCAAGTACATTCGCCAAACTTACTAACTTGACTGATGTGTAAGTATTCTTCTATCTAGGAACATGTGATTTTTGCTTGAGATTCTGACCTTTTTCTTCTACAATGTTTGATCTCTTTGATTTACATAGGCGTTTAAGTGACAACCAGTTCACTGGTACTATACCAGATTTCATCAAGAACTGGACATTACTTGAGAAACTGTAAGCAATCCTCTCAGCGCCTGATTCTTTCATGTTCCATATCAGTATTGGTTAATTAAAAAGGATATTGAATGTTTATTCGCTGCATCATTCAGGGTTATCCAAGCAAGTGGTTTAGTTGGACCAATTCCTACTGGCATTGCTCTTTTGGCGAAGTTAACAGACCTGTAAGTTCAACTACTCTGCCTGTGGCTTTGAGATCCTTTCGTGGACTCACCATCTAAAATGTTTACTCTAAACTTTTTTGCCAAACTTGGAATTTCTGTAGGAGAATCAGTGACTTGAGAGGACCCGAATCTTCATTTCCACCTCTACAAAACATGACCAACATGAAGACATTGTGAGTTTGAGTCTTACACTAAAGGAGGTTTCTTCCCACCTTCAGTTTCCTAACTTTCATTTCCTCCCCTTTGCAGGATTCTGAGGAACTGCAATCTTACAGGACCGTTACCTGATTATCTTGGACCTGTTAGAACCTTAAAGCTTTTGTTAGTAACCTCATTGTTCTCCTAAAAGCATAAAATCAATATCTCGAGAATGAAAAAAGAATTCAAACTGACATTGTGAAACTCGTTGTGCAGAGATCTTAGCTTTAACAAACTGAGTGGACAGGTCCCAGAAAAATATACCGCTCTTTCAGATGTAGATAACGTGTATGGTGCTCTTATTTTCTCTTCTTTCATCTGTTTCATTAAAAAGCTTTTCTAGAGAGCAAACTGGAATTTGTTTGTGACCTTCTAGATATTTTACGAGCAACATGTTAAACGGGGAAGTGCCGAATTGGATTGTAGACCAAGGAGACAAAATGTGAGTTCTCTTCACACAAATTCTCTATGGTGAAAACAGCAGAAATAACGTTTTCTTTGGTTTATTGTATCTTATATTGCAGTGATATTACTTACAATAACTTCTCCAAAGATCAAAAGACTTCAGAATGTCAACATAATGCTGTGTAAGATGAACGATAAAGATTTCAACTTTTTCTCATGGCTTCAAATTTGCTTATAAAGCTTACGGTTTCTTGGTTGTTTTTTATTTGCAGGAATATGTTTTCAAGCACTAGCCCTTTAGTGGCAAATGACTCGTAAGTCTTTCTTTCTTCTTCTTCTCACAAGTTTTTTAAAGCTTTGGTTCTAACAGTCACTAGAATATTGATATTACATTATGTTTTGCCACAGCTCAAATGTTTCGTGTCTGAGTAACTACATCTGTCCTAAAAGTAAGTCTTTGAAGCTGTAATGCACACAAAACCATCTATCTGGACATCTGATATATATACATTTGGTCATTGCTTCTCAGCTTTCTATGGCCTTTATATAAACTGTGGTGGTAATGAAATCACAATCAATGGGACTAAGTACGATGGTGACGTATCAGATGGACCAAAATTCTATGATAGTAGAAACGGTTGGGTTTCTAGCAACACAGGAAGCTTCTTGGATGATTCTCGGTCTAACAAAGGATCAACCATATGGTCAAATTCATCAGAGCTTAATATAACAAATCCTAGTCTATATACACACGCTCGTCTCTCGGCCATCTCTCTCACTTATTATGCATTGTGTCTTAAAGATGGGAATTACTCAGCTAATCTTCATTTTGCTGAAATTGTGTTCAGAGACAATAACTCATATTTCAGTTTGGGAAGACGATTCTTTGACATATATGTTCAGGTAAGTTTGATTATAAGGGTCTGGAGAATTGTTATTGCTGCAGCTAACTGGTTTGTTTGGTAATGGTGCAGGGGAAACTTGAGATTAAGGATTTCAATATTGTTGATGAGGCTAAGGGAGCTGGAAAAGCTGTGGTTAAGAGGTTTCCTGTTATGGTTACAAAAGGCAAACTGGAAATAAGATTGACTTGGGCTGGTAAGGGAACTCAAGCTATTCCTGATAGAGGTGTATATGGTTCTCTCATATCTGCTGTATCGGTAGTTCCAAGTAAAAAACTTTGCTAAACTCAAAACTATTCACCTTTTAGTGTTATCGTTTCTTAACTTTATCTTCCATGATCTTGCTGTAGATTTTCCAGTACCAAAAGAACATGTCACTGGTGGTGGGAGTTCTGTGGGCACAGTGGTTGGTAGTGTAATAGCTTCTACGGTGTTTCTTGTGCTTTTAATCGGAGCTATTTTATGGTGGAGAGGTTGTCTCAGACCAAAGAGTCAGATGGAGAAAGGTACTTAAAAAAGACTTGCTTAAGTAACATTCTAGTGACTCACCAATTTGTCTTTCACCTTCAGATTTCAAGAATCTAGATTTCCAAATCAGTTCCTTCTCCTTGAGGCAAATCAAAGTCGCTACTAACAATTTTGATCCCACAAACAAGATCGGAGAAGGTGGTTTTGGTCCTGTACACAAGGGGAATTTGGCTGATGGAACCGTAATTGCGGTGAAGCAACTATCAGCCAAATCAAAACAAGGGAATAGAGAGTTCTTGAACGAGATTGCTATGATTTCGGCTCTGCAACATCCACATTTAGTTAAACTCTATGGATGTTGTGTCGAAGGTGACCAACTTTTGCTAGTCTACGAGTACTTAGAAAACAACAGCCTCGCTAGAGCATTGTTCGGTTAGTTCTCCCTTTCTCTCAAAACATCTTAGCTTGAAATGTTCTGTATCCAAATTTTGTTGTTTGCTCAAACAATGAAGGTCCTCAAGAGACTCAGATTCGACTAAATTGGCCAACGAGGCAGATGATTTGTGTGGGGATAGCGAGGGGATTAGCTTATCTTCATGAGGAATCAAGACTCAAGATTGTACACAGAGATATCAAAGCCACTAATGTCTTGCTCGATAAGGAACTAAATCCAAAGATTTCAGATTTTGGTCTTGCTAAGCTAGATGAAGAAGAAAACACACACATTAGTACACGAGTCGCTGGCACATAGTGAGTCCATCAACTGATCACAAACAAGAAGTTTCAGGTCTGTGAGATTTCTTATAACAAATCTTCAACTTTTGCAGTGGATACATGGCTCCAGAATACGCCATGAGAGGTCATTTAACTGATAAAGCCGACGTCTACAGTTTCGGTATTGTAGCTCTAGAAATCGTTCATGGAAAGAGCAACACAAGCTCAAGATCCAGAACCGAAACCTTCTACCTTCTTGACTGGGTAAATAAAACCATCTTAAACCCTAAACCCTTAAGCACGTTTCTGAACAAACACTATTGTCTTCCACAGGTACACGTTCTAAGGGAGCAAAACAAACTACTAGAAGTAGTAGATCCAAGACTAGGAACAGATTTCAACAAACAAGAAGTAATGACGATGATTCAGATCGGGATGCTCTGCACCAGTCCATCTCCGGCAGATAGGCCGTCGATGTCGACGGTGGTGAGTATGCTCGAAGGAAACTCCACGGTGAATATTGAGAAGCTTTTAGAAGCTTCGTTTAGAAGTGACAAGGACGAAGAGAGTGTGAAAGCGATGAAGAAACATTACGCGACGATAAGTGAAGAGGAGATAACGAATATGATGAATCAGAGTATCTCCAACGACGGACCTTTCACGTCGTCTTCTACGTCAACGGCTGTAACCAGCGATCTTTACCCTATTAAGCTTGATTCTGCTTACTGGAACACCAGAGCTTAATCATGTTTTATGTTTTGCCTAAAAAGAACACTATCATTTCTTAGTTCTTGTTGAATTTTGTATTATGATTTTATTTGTTTTCTATAAACATAATGAAAATGATTGGTAATTGCGTACTTGTAGTGTCTTGTATCCCAAACAACTTAGAAAGGGTCTAATTCTGCTAAACCCTGTGTCAACAAACACAATCCAAGGTCCAAGAACCAAGAAATAACCAAAATACCAACCGTAGGCACATTTCAATTTGAAAGATCCGGTTACATCAAACAAATTGAAAAGTGAAAACCAAATGCAACATTGCTAAAATTCTTCAAACTGAAAAAACAACAACTTGTGCTTGAAAATTTAGATTGCCAAACGAAATTCGGTTTATATCACTTGCAAACCGAAGACACTGAAAGAAAAAACACCACTCAAGTCGACATAACATCAACAACATCATCACCAAACGGGAATGATATTTTATTGTAGAAACACATTTAAAAGTAAAAAAGAGTACAAGGACTTTTGATTAGTTCTTCTTGGCGATGAAAAGTCCCCATTTTTGTTCACCCGATGCACTTCTCTCCAGCTTTGCCTTCCATCCTCCAACAATGTCGTCGTAATCCTCCTGCGTTTATTTTCTCAAGTTTATTACATAAAATCCCAAATATCAAACGAGACATCTTCACCATTTTCGAAAGTTGAATCTTACTTTGGAGAAGTCGACGATGAACCCTTCCTTTTCTTTCTCCACCCTCTCTAGTTCACGTCTCAACACTTGCATAAACTGTAAATCACAAACACACCAAAATAGAAATTTCTCTTAAAGAGTTATAATCCTTGGTTTTTGCCAAATGTGTATATGCGACTTATTTACCTGATCAGTACGGTCCTCTGCGATCACATCGTTAAAGCCTGCATCTTTTAGCATCTACATTTGAAAGATTTGTGTTAAAAGTGTTGTAGAGACAGGGTTTTGAGAGACACGATACTCATTGACAAAGAAAACAAACCTGCCCGTAAGCTTGAACGTCATGGAGATCATATCCTCTCTGTTTGATGTACTCAGAAAACTCAGTCGATGGAGTTTTCGGGCTTCTACAGTAGTCACTGATGAGAACTTTACCACCCGGTTTAAGCCATTTGAAGAATGTCCTGAACAAAGCTGGTTTGTCCTGAGAAAAGATATATGAAGGGAATGAGTAAACATTCACAGTGATAAACTTCGAAATAGAGAACAATGAGATAAAGTTGGGTACCTGGATGTGCAGAATAGTGTCGCGGCTGTAAATGACATCAAAGGAATTATCTGGGTATTGTTTTGTGGTGCAATCAGCAACCTCAAACTCAACCGAGCAATTGAGTCCAATCGCACGTTCCAATGCAAAGGAGATCATGTTGACAGAGAGATCAATACCCACGACATGAACATCAAATTTCTCAGCCATATAGAAATCACCTCCACCAATGCCACACCCAACATCTAGCACTTTCTGTCCTGGTTTCAAATCCATCTTCTCCACAAATTCTTTAGTTGTCTCTGTTTCAAGAAACAATGACACAAACATACGTATTGATAAGTTAAGACGCAGATACGGTAAACAAACGCAAATATATGCAGATTGGGTTCCTACCGATTCCACCAGTGCTCACAAACCCCTGTCCAAACACACGCTCATAACGTAGGATCCCGCTGGATTTGTATTGAACATTGTCCAAGAAACGTTGGAAGCCTCTGTCATTTTCGGAGCTGACTTTCTGCCAAATCCAACAAATCTGCATCATCCATAAACAAACAGTGTTATCCATGATATATATCTTTAATAATATAAATTTAGACAATCTTGACAGACAAAGACTTTGGCTTGCCTGATTCTGATTCTTTTTGTTCTTCACATAAGCGCCAATGCACTTGCATCCGATCATAGAGAGCTCAAATGAATTCCCAGCAGCATCACGTGTCTGACATTCTTGAAAGACCTGCGTTAAGTCACCACCGGTTCAAAACAATAGATCTACAAATTCCATATAACTTCTACGTGAATTAACTTAAGTATTCCGATAATTTACTTGGGCAGATTTGAAAGCTTTAACTACATATCTCTGAACAATAATTTAAATCAAAGTCTGATGCACCAAAACATTAGCAAACACCAAGGCTTAAGATAACATTTAGATCACAGTCATGCAAGAGGAGATTCAAGTGGTAATGTATCTGTCGTTATTCAATTAAAACCCTCTGAGACAATCGTTAGTCTCAACACATCACTCAGTGACTCAATGATTAAAATGTCAGTTCCGGAAATTAATTTTCAATTAGACTAAAATTAGGAGGCATATCTAAGTCAAGTAAATGGAGTAAGAACCTTGGTATAGAAACGGGGTTCACGGTAGTGGGTCGGGTTGGATTTCCTTTTACTGTCCCCAGATTGGTGGAAGCAAGATTCTCGAAAGAAAATGTATCCTCCAACCTTTATCCAACCAACCATCCTTTCTGCCAAAAGCTCCACCTGCATTCAAACAAAAGCATTAAAACTTAGTTGGTTTCTCGTTACAAATGTCTTTTTGTTTTTGTCTTTGATAAAAAGATCATCTTATACCTCTTTGTCAGAGAGATACATCAACAGCCAGTTGGAAAATATCAAGTCAAGGGATCCATCAGTGATCTTCAGGTCAGGGGATGTAACATCAGCACACAAGAACTTCACGTTCTTGTAATGCCCATTTACACTTTCATTCTGCAAGAAAGAAGAAATTTTAACATAAGAGAAATAAATATCACAGGTCATGAGCAATGAATTGAAAAACATGAGCTAAGAAGGCGACTAAAGTAGTAAACCTTCTTGATGACGCTATCGATGAAGTCGAGGGCAATAAGTTCACCAGTCTTTTGAGCTAATTCACCCGTGAAGCGACCAATACCGGCTCCAAGTTCCAACACCGATTTGCCTTCATATGGTGGGAGTAAAGAAAGTACCTGCACAATTTAGATAACTCAGAACGTCATGTTCAAGAGACCACAGAAATGAATCTTCCAAAAAGACAAAAGATTCAAATCACCCAAAGGGAGCTAAGGATAAAAAAAATGAGGTACCTCAGGTCGTTCTTCCTTGTCGAGATCAGAAGCTCTAGAGTCGAGCATCATAGCTTCAACAGTCAAATCAGCAGAATGCTCAATCCAGTAATTCTTCTGGATATCACGCTCTTCCTCTACTCCAATTTTCACCCCAGAAAAAAACAAACCAAATCAATTTAACGTCCTCTCTCTTTTTATCTCCTAAATTCGATTATTCAATCCGGTACCATAATCCCCTTTCAGAAACATGCATTGATCTAATTTTCCGAGTGGCCGAACACAGGAAGAAAAAATAGGCGCGTATAATTTGAGATCTCACCGTACGATGCTGCCATTTTGATAACGATCTGTTGTGAGACGGGGCGAGAGAATTCAGTGGCCTTCGACGGCGAGTCTGGATCTAGAGAAACTCCTTGATCTACGGTTGACGGATCGGCCTCTCTGCTGCATCAATTCGCACCGTCGAGTCGGAAAATGATAAGAAAGAGACAAAGTGTGTGGCTCAGATAGTGTGCATTGCGCGCCCTTTTTATAGGGGAAACGGTGGCGTTACTTACGGAGTTCCGCTTTTACAAACTGTCAATTAAACCAATCGGTTAAAAAATATTTGTTTGGTCAAAACCGGTTCTGTAAAATCAGATTTCGTATTTTTCGGTTTGTAAAAATAATTGAGTAATTTGAGGAGTTGGTGGAAGGGAATCTCTAGATCGTTCATTGGGAAACGATATTTGGGCCCTAGGGATCTACCAAACTAAATATAAAATATCACATAAAAACCGAACACTTTCACTCTTGTCACGGTCATGAACACATTATTGTTTTGTCACAGTGACACATCATACTAAACGACAATTATGATTCACGTGTTCTGTCGTTTTGAGTCGATTTTGCAACATCACTCACGAGGATTCTCTTCACCTACCAATCTACCATCTCATTTTTGCTTCTTCTTTATCTTTTCCTTCGATTTTTTCTTTCATTTTTGGTGATAAGAGATATTTGTATTAAAGACTTGTTTAAGTCACACACCGAGCTAGCCCAATATATACATCGACAATACACCACCACGACTCGAATCGGACTCCGTCACCGTAACAAAACATCCATCAACGTTCTCTAATCCTTGTAACCTCATGGACTAAAATGCGTTTCTAATTCACTATCCTCTAAGGCTGAATCATTCAAATTGATTGCCCTTGTGTTCTTGTCCAGGATCTTGGGGTTTTAGTACTTGAAAAACCTCAAAATAGCAACGGTAAATAATCAATAACGATCAAGATTCATAGACCCTTAGAGCCAGGGAGATCAATCCACTGAAGCTGAGCTTCAACCTCATCACATTCCACGTGTCTCAATCTGAGAACGAGATCTTGTACAAGCTTATCGTCGATCCAAGTAACATGAGACTCCTCGGCTAAACAGTTACGACGACTGGGCTTCACCTTGATCACAAGGGTTCCACTAGGAAGTCCATCAAGCTGCATCTTCAACGCCTCAATATATGGTTTTATCTCGATGTCTGCATCACCCATCTTGTCGTCTTTGCTAAACATGTCGTGGTCATACACAGTCTACCATAACATATGGCTTCTGTTAATCAACATAAAACATCATATGATTATAAATAAAAAAGTTTAACATCTGGTTTTAGTAATGTATACCAAGAGGATGCTAATGTTGGGGTCTGTAACGGAGAGAGTTAGATCTTCATTCCATTCAGGATTTATATCTTTGTTAATAACACGAGTCTTCAGTTTCTGTTTGCCCATTTTGACGACGACGTAAGGATCGCTGCTACTGATGTCACGTACGGCTAGATTGACGGCATGTTTGATACGGATTCGAAGGAGTCCCAAGATAGTGTCCATAAGTGATCCCCTCCTTGTCGTTGCCATTCTCCGATTATCTTTATTAGGCAATTTAAGGTTTACTTGTTTCTCAAGTTATTAGATTCCTATTAGGATTTGGTTTATCGTTAAACTCTTTGTATAAATACTGACCTCAAGGTCTTAGAATCAACAACACAAATCATTCGATCATTATTCTGTCATGGTATCATAGCAGTTTTCGTTCCAAAAACCCTAATCTAAAACCCTATTCTTCTTCTACCCTAATAACATCGCAACAGTATTCTTCTTCTTCCTCTCGGCAAGAAGATTAGGTTTGTTTGCTTCTCATGACGACTCACAAAACAATATCTCCATAAGATCTCACCTCCGGCGATAATCCTGGAGCCATCATCTCTCAACCCTACCTTACCGGATCTAATTATGATGATTGGGCTCTCCACTTCCGCATGGCTCTTAGCTCTCGCAAGAAATTCGGATTCCTTGATGGAAGCATAACAAAACCGGCGACTAATTCTCCTCAATATGAAGATTGGATAGCCAATAACCATCTAATAGTAGGCTGGATAAAGCTCACTATTGAACCAAACCTTCGTTCCACCATATCGTGATCTCTGGGAACTAATAAAGAAGCGTTTCTCCGTGAAGAGTGGGGCTCGTCTTCAACAACTCCGTAATGCGTTGTCTATGTGTAAACAAAACGACACCTCAGTCGATGATTACTTCGGTAAATTGACAAGAATATGGGACGGTATCAAAGAGTGTACAGAATCGAAACAATGCACTTGTGGTGCTTGTACATGCGATCTTAATACGGCACGTGAAAAAGAGCATGATGTTTTAAAGGTTCATGATTTCTTGGCTGGACTCGATGATTCTATTCACGGCGCTGTTCGATCTCAGATTTGTGCGCTGGCTCCACTTCCTGATCTTGATACTGTCTATCAAACTATAGTGCAGAATGAAACCCTCAACGCAGACCGATCTCCAACCACCGAGCTCATGAGTTTTGCTTCACAAATTACGCAGACAGTGCCATCAACATCAACTCGTGATCAACAAAAACAGAGCAACTCTTCTCGACCTATACATAACAAAAATCCGAATCGGTTTTGTACCACTTGCAATCGATCAGGCCATGATACTGCAGGTTGTTTCAAGACCATAGGTTATCCAGATTGGTGGGATCATGGTCGAGGAAAAGGGAGAGGCCGAGGAACACAGCCTCGTGCCAACAATACACAAGTCACGTCGGCTAATGCAACAGTCTCAACACCGAATCAACCACTAACTGAGGCTGATCGACAAGGATTGAGTGGCTTCACAGATGATCAATGGCGTGCAATTCAACGTCTCTTTGGGACTCCAGCTCCTACTGATCGATTAAGTGGTAAGAAAAGGAGCAGTTTGTGGATTCTTGATACCGGGGCAATGCATCATATGACCGGTTGTGAGTCATTATTTCATGACTTGCGAACCATATCTCCAGTCTCGGTCCGATTACCTGCAGGGGCGAATGTGTTAACATCAAAACAGGGCACAATTCATATTTCCCCAAGCTTGAAATTGCAAAACGTTTACCTTGTTCCTGGATTTCACAATAATCTAATCTCTTTGGGACAACTGATAACTGATAGTTCTCTTGTGGCCCAAGTGACTGATCGTTTATTAATCTTACAGGACCGAAATTCCAGGATGCTGATTGGAGCGGGTGATCGAGAGGGCGATGGACTGTATCGTTTGCGTGAGGATGAGGTTGTGTTTTCAAATCAGATGAGTGTGCAAAGCGACTACGGTTTATGGCATAAACGTTTGGGACATCCTTCTTCTCGGGTTCTCGATAAGATAACAGATTTAAAAGATTTTGGTTCTTCTTCTATTGAGCTTTTTAATAAGAATTGTGAAGTTTGCTTTAAAGCTAGACAAACACGTCAATGCTTTCCAGATTCATCGAATAACGCTTTGGAAATTTTTAATTTAATACATGTTGATTTATGGGGTCCTTATCGTCATCCAACCTTTTGTGGTTCACGTTACTTCTTGACGACTGTGGATGATTGTTCAAGGGCGGTTTGGTTATATTTTATGCCTAACAAAACGTCTGTTGCTCAGAATTTACAGAATTTCTTGAACATGATCGACCGACAATTCTCAAGAAAAGTTAAGACGATATGGAGTGATAAACACAATCTCATCATCTCGCGGTACATCTCCTTCCTCCGATTCATCCTCTCCAACGGCTTCCTCAGGTACGACTCATCCTCTTGCAAACTATGTCAATTGTAACTGATGCAATCTTAGGTCGAACTCTGAGTAAACAGCAAAGGATCTGAGAAGAA
>OVAU01002701.1:0-12079 GCA_900406315.1 Biscutella laevigata subsp. laevigata
CACTAGAATCATCAGCAAAATCATATTGAAGCTTTTGCATCGGCAGCATATTACTCAGCTTCTAGTCTTGGTTGCAAATTACTTTTCTTCTAGTCTTCGTTGCAAATTGAAGCTTGAGTAAATATAAACGACATATTACTCTGCTTCTACTCTTTGTTCTCTCTGAATCTTTGCATTTGCTCAGGCAACAATACAAGTGGGATCGTCGGGAATTTGATATGCTTTTGCAAAAGAGGAGAATCTAAGGACAAAAATCTGGTAAAAAAGAGAAAATGAAGAGGAAAGANGAAGAAAGAGAAAATGAAGAAGAAAGATGATGAAGAGAGAAAAAAGGAAGAAGAGAGAGAAAAATTAGAATAAATTTTGGTGGTGAAAGAAAAATCTCGTAACCACAAAATATATTCACACTTTCCTTTTTTTTATTTGAGACAACTAAATGATTCTCAACCACAAAATGATAACTAAGCTTTTGGATCAAAATCAATCTTGCTTTTGTGAAGAGAGAGACATGGAAGAAGGGCAAAATTGACATAAAATGGTGGATTTCATTCTCGAAAATCACAATTGTGTCTCAACATGAAAGCAAAACCAAAAGTGTTATATTCTGGGGGAAACGGTATATACATGCCTGTACTTTAGGGGTGTTGGAAGANCATTAAAGTTTTAAAAGTGTTATATCGTGTAAAACACCCTAGTTACTTTTTCAACAATTTGATGTTGGTAAGTTCTGTTAGTCCATTTGAGCGGGCTGAAATTGCAGAAGTTGGGTTGGACTTATATGCTGAAATAAAAAATTTTGTTTATGACTACGAAGTGTATACTTGAACTCATGAAACTGAGTGTGGAGTTAATATCAGACTTTTCAGACCTTAAGACTATAATTGAAGATTATAGGCAGGTTTGCTAGCTTTCAAAGCTCCATTGGATGAGTTAGTAAGACTCAAACAGATGTTTGTCTGTGCATTGAATCAAGTCGATTAATTTCGTTTTCCGGTTTAACTGAAGTTGGAATCGGTTTGATTCTCGGTTATTTCAGTAGTTAGAATTCCATTGAAGTTAATCGAATTTCTGGTTTAATCGAAAAATTTAGGATCAGTCCTATTTTCGGTTATTCGGTTTGGGTTATTCGATAATGTAGTTTAATTTCAAAATTTTGATTTAATTTAACTTAATTTTATTTAAAAAACAAAAACTTGGTAGACTGATCAATTTGGCGAACAAAACCGATAACCGAATCCAATTGAAGATTGTTTTTGATCGATATTATTTTCTAACCGAAATCTAACTGAGAAAACCGATTTGGTTGGAGTCGAAAATTTCGATTTGATTTTTGTCGTACGATTAGTTCTTGAGTCAAATATATAAAATTTAAAAATATTTTCAAATTAGGAAATTTTAATCCAAATATTTTGAGAAAACTAGATATATAAATTGTTATGAAAAATTTAGAAATGATGCAATATCAAATTATATGATGAATATAAAATTGCTTGTAATGCTAGAAAATATAAGAAACCAAAATAACTAAATAATTTAGTTTGGACTCTCAAATGCTACATATATATATATATATATATATATATATATATATACTTCTATAATAAAAATAATTTGATATGGATAAAATAATTTCATATAGAATGCTGATTATATATGTGATTAAAAATCAATAATCAAAAGAGTCGTTGTAGTATAGTGGTAAGTATTCCCGCCTGTCACGCGGGTGACCCGGGTTCGATCCCCGGCAACGGCGTTATTTTTATTTCCTTTAATTTTTTTTTTTTTTTTGACGAATAATTTTAAATTTCCCATTAAATCCGCAACGTCGTTCATCTTCCTAAACTTCCGATTCAAAACCATTAGAACCTACGAACGCAGCAATGAACAAACACAGCCATTTCTCCAAAACCAAACAAAAAAAATTCAAAAAAGAAAAAAAAAATAACCTTCATCGGAGAAATCTTCTCGCTCCGTGACTTCATGTTACACAGTAAAAGATTAACGTTGATGATCGTAAAACCTAAATAAGACTAGTTTGTACCTTAATTACAATTCCGTTTAAGAGAAATGGGAGGAGGAGGAGGAAGCGCTGTTGCAGGAGGCCCGCGAGAGCTCGATCAGACCCCGACATGGGCCGTCTCTACTGTCTGTGGCGTTATCATCTTGATCTCTATCTTGTTGGAGCTTATGATTCACAAAATTGGAGCGGTAAAGAAAAAAAACTAGCTCCTTCTCATCGATTCCCATCATCCCTCATCATTTTAATGTCATCTCATCGATCCTTTTTCAGGTGTTCGAGAGGAGAAAGAAGAAAGCCTTATACGAAGCTCTTCAGAAGATCAAAAACGGTACCAAATCTCAAGGAAAAACGAAATATGTAATATTGATTTTATGTTGAAACTCCTGAATGGTTTTGCAGAGCTGATGGTTTTGGGATTCATCTCGCTGCTACTAACATTTGGGCAAAATTACATCGCAAGCATTTGCGTTCATTCGAAATATGGCCAAGCTATGTCCTTCTGTAGTCCGCACGATGGTCCCACTGGTCATGCTAAAAAGCCAAAGGACACTGACCACATGGAGCGGCATCTTCTCTCTTCGCAACGCCGTGTTCTGGCTGACGCTGCTCCTGTTAATTGCCCCGAGGTCAATTCCTTCTTCTTCTCTATCTGGTTTCTTTGCTTGATAAGAAAAATGTTAAAAATTTGAGGAGTGTTGTTTGTTCTTGTTGCAGGGCTATGTGGCACTTATATCACTCAATGCATTGCATCAAGTGCATATCTTCATCTTCTTCTTGGCCGTTTTTCATGTGATTTACAGTGCTATAACCATGATGCTTGGAAGAGCAAAGGTGTGACAGTGTTAAATGTTTTTTTGTGAGGTTTGGATATTTGAATGGGAGAATATTTATGGTTTCTTTACATGTAGATTCGTGGATGGAAAGTCTGGGAGGCAGAGGTCATACATGATCAAGAAATGTTGGATGGTTAGATTTTTTTGCTTTTAAATTTCAGATGTCAATCACATTTAGAACAAACTATTAAAATCTGTGTTTGTTTGATGTAAATTTACAGACCCTTTAAGATTTAGGCTCACACACGAAACATCATTTGTTCGAGAACATGTCAATCCTTGGGCGAAAAACAGATTCTCCTTCTACGTTGTATGACTTCTTAGATTATGTTTATGTACTTCATTCCATCTCTTGTTTCTATCTGTGGCAAGGAGAGAATTCTCTTATTACATCTTTTGTTGTTGTTGCAGATGTGTTTCTTTCATCAGATGCTAAGATCTGTCAGAAAATCTGATTATTTGACGATGCGTCATGGGTTCATAAGTGTAAGTTCCTTGAAATTATGCAACCAATCTTGAAATTTTCTTGAGTGCTTATTTGAGATTTGTTTTCAAATCCTCTGTTACTTAGGTCCATTTGGCCCCCGGGATGAAGTTTAACTTCCAAAAATACATCAAAAGATCATTGGAAGATGACTTCAAGGTAGTAGTGGGAATAAGGTAACTCAGAAACCTCTCAACACTTCTGCTTCTTACACTTTTTTCATTTTCTGATGCAATTTTACAATCATTTGGGTAAACTGCAGTCCTGAGCTATGGGCCTTTGTCATGATCTTTCTACTCGTAGATGTTCACGGTTAGTCTTTTTATATCCTGTTATAGTTTTCATCAACTTACGGGAGAATTCGAATCTTATTGTTTTGGTATACCGTTTTAGGGTGGTATATTACTGCTGTGATCACCATGATTCCTCCAGTTGTAAGTGACTCGATCAACCTTGTAGCTTTTGCTTCCGTGAAAAGAGCAATACATTGAAAGTTAAATGAGCTTTGTGTTTGGTTTAAAGTTGACATTAGCAATAGGAACCAAGCTTCAGGCCATCATATCAGACATGGCAATGGAGATTCAGGAGAGACACGCCGTGATACAAGGGATGCCGCTTGTCAATGTCTCTGACCGACATTTCTGGTTTAGTCGTCCGGCCTTAGTCCTCCACATTATCCACTTCATTCTCTTCCAGGTAAAAAAAAATGAAACAATTGAAAAAGTCTATGTATGCGTCTGTGTTCTGATGAACTTACTTGATTGTTTCAGAATGCCTTTGAGATCACCTACTTCTTCTGGATATGGGTAAGTTAAAAACGTATACACAACTGTCTTTTCCCATGAGTTCTCTCACTCTACTTCCGTTTCTTTTGCAGTACGAATTTGGGTTAAGGTCCTGTTTCCATCACCATTTCGCCCTTATAATCATACGAGTTGCTCTCGGGTGAGTTTCTTCTTGAAAATTTGGTTTCCTTGAGCTACAAGAATCTCGGTTTCTCTCATGTACCACAATTGATCCGAGCCAACATGAAATGTTCTTAATATGCAGTGTGGGAGTACAGTTTCTCTGCAGTTACATCACACTTCCTCTTTACGCTCTCGTGACTCAGGTATGTCAAAAGTTTTCAACCTTATTCTGACTTTTTCAATAAAAGTAGAACAAAAAAATAGCCATTTTGAGAGACTGGAGATTGAATGTTTTACAGATGGGATCAACGATGAAGCGGTCGGTGTTTGATGACCAAACGTCAAAGGCATTAAAAATGTGGCACAAGGGTGCAAAGAAAAAGAGCGAGTCAGGTCAAATGCAGCAGCCTAATCTCGGACCTAAAACCGGCGGCGATGTTGAGTCTGCAACTCCGGCAAACATCACGGCTAGTGTTGATGTTAAGGAACGAAGGAAATCAGCCTCGTAAACCTGGTGACCTTTTAAGCGGTTCTTAAAAACCAGACCGGTCAACACATTACTTTCACTGAACCGGCTTACTCAACCGATACACAACTTTTTGTGCTTTTTCACATATTAGGCTTTAATCACTGTATAGATGTAATTATTTGTTGTATTACAATTAGCTCAATTTTTGTGATGATTATACAAAACATAACCTTAATATAAATGGACAATACCAAACTCACAGAGTCGTAAAACATTTCGACAATTCCATTTGTATAAATTTTATTTTGGAATTAGGATTGTACCAGTCTTATGTAAGGGATAATATGTTTTCAAATTATAATTTGAAGATATTTCAATTTATACTCCTTCTGTCCTAAGTTATATATTTTTTTTAGAAATAAGATACGAGAGAACTAGATTGGCTTATTTGTCGATTCATTTATTTTGACTAAGCTTTTATTAATACTATTAGATAAAAAGAATGAAAACTTACTTTGGTATTTGAAAAAATCATATATTATGGCAAAAAAATAAAGCAAAATTCTATAATTTGAAACAGAGGAACACATCTTTTGATCTTTTAACTTTAAATGTGTGATATCTAATCAATATTAATAAATAAAATTTTGTAACTTAACATAATTTTAGTTATAATCAATCGCGGTCACTTTTTATTTTATTTTATTAATATTATTTTATATTAAATTTATTTGGTGATAATTTATATAAATGATATTTATCAGTTAAAAGTATTTAACTCAATTTGTGAAATATTTTAATAAAATATCTGATTTGGAGTTATGTATATAAAAACATATCTTTAAATATTATTTAAAGCCTACAAATATAAAGAGATAAATATTTGATAAAAAAGTTAAAAGATTTTAATAATTGTTTCAAAAATTCTTTTGATTTTATAGTATTGATAACAGTGTCGATTTATTTTAAATAATTTGCCCAATATTTTTTATTTGATGTAGTTTAACTTCTCAACATTCAAAACTTATTTATATGATTGATTGACGTTTATCTTTTACTTTCTTAAGCGATTTGAGACTCTTTAAATATATGTTCTAATTTATATCCGCTTCAAAAAAAATATTTGAGTCCAATAGAATATAATAAAAAATTAAATTATTCTAAGTATAATATTTTAACAAAAACAAAATTATGAATTTAATTAATCCAATCGAAATTTAAATAACTGAATATTTTTAAAATCTAAATATTTAAATCATTATAACTTAATTGTTTGGTCCATCAAATAAATTAGATAAAAATAATTGAATAATTTGGATGCTAAATAAATCAAGCTATTGGACTGTAAAAACATTCAAAACATATTTGTTTATTTATAGGGTTGATTCATCTTTTCCTTTTAATTTCTTAAGCGATGTGAGACTTCTTAAGGATTTATTTTTATAAAATATTTTATATTCGTTTCAAAAATCTATTTTAATATAATATAATATATTAAAGAGAATAAATATAAATTATTCTAAGTATAATATCATTAAAATCAGAAAATTAACTAATATATTCAAAATTAATTATTTACGTATTTTTAATTAAAATCTAAATATTTAAATTGTTATAGCTTGATCCAACAAACAAATTCAATAAAAATAATATTATAATTTAGATAAAACATATATTTTCAATTTTATCCTTAATGAATATTTTTTATTTTGTTGTTTAAATTATTTTTTCGAGTGACATAGCATAGCATATAATATTTTCATGATTTGAATGTTATTTTCTTAGAAGTTATTATTAAATAATACTAGAGATTTTTTATATTTCATACAATAACAATATTGGTCAGTAAAGTTATTCAATTTTTAATAACTATATGGTTAATTTGGATCACGACTATATGTAGGTCAATTTGCTAGATCATAGAAAAACAGTTTTGATTTAAATTTTATTACATTTATCTTGAGAAAAAAATTAAAATTATTTTTTCATATATTTTTATTATTAAGATAATCTTTATATATTTTTATATTTTGTAAAAAAATTTGAACTTTTATATAGTAAATTTTAATTTATTTTTTATTTAGAATTTGTTCTATGTATTTCAGAAAAAATTCAATATATTTTAAAATATTGAAATCATTATTAGATTTACCTAGAAATTTTTCTGTATAAAAAATTGTGTTTATCTCTTTTTTAGTTTTATTATATTTATTTTGAAAAGAATTTTCATCTCTCAATTTAATTTATATAAATTTTTCAAAATTATTCTTAATAATTTTTTTAATAACATCTAATATAAATTTTAATGATTTTAAATTCATAAAAATAATCCGGAAATAATATTATAACTTCTTTTTTGTCAACAATAATATTATAACTTAACATAAAGTAATTATTATTTATGCACTTTTTATTGTATCATATTTTTGATACTCTTTGATAAAAACAATTATTTATACAAATACAACCGATCAATTTTTTTAAAATTAGGACAACACAAAGCGTTGTTTTATGACACAAAAACGAAGCGTGAATTTTCTGTTCGTCCCCGTCGCCTCCATAGTAAGCGCCGTCGTCACCATTTCACTGCCGTCACCGGCGTGGGTACTTTCTCCCCTTTCTGCTAGTTGCCGCAGTAAGTTTGCTTTCCTTTTCTTAAGGCATTTGCACACAATGTGTTCGATCAAATGCTGAATAGATACATCTGGAATATGGGACGCCAGTCGCCGAGTACTTGCCCAAAATTTTCTGACTGTTTGTTTTTTTGCAGACATTCAAACTTCGTGTCTATAAAATTCATGGAGAAGCATAGCGCGACAAATGAATAGGTCTGAACTGTATATAACTTTGGTGGTTCTTCAAGTATAAAGTAAAAGTACCAATCTTTCTCTGGGTATGGTTACTCGTAATGCCGTGTTAAATTCTCTGCTCGATTATCTATTGTCGGAAAGCTGTTAAGTTTCAGTTTTGCTTAATGGTTATTGCAACTCCGTGTGCAGAAATGATAATCCGAGTAATTAAAGTATCAAACTTGCATTGAAGTTTAAGTACATTGTTGAGTAGTTGGAACTTGCGCCACTAATTTTGGATATCTTATGTTCAGGCAGCCCAAAAAGGCGATGAATTCTATGATCAACGCTCCCGCCATAAAGGGTAAATTTTGTAAACTTCTGTAACGTTTGTAAACTTTATCGTTGGGCTTAATGTGACTATGTGAGTGGCTTGCCATGCACTCTGTAAGTAATTTGGTTTTTGAAAGCGGCTCCTTGTGTAACTGACAGCAATTAAGAAGAGAGTTGAGAAAGATGTCTACGGAGTTGGAAGTATTGGCCTTTTCACTGAGTTTGACAGAGAGGTAGAGAAATGCCTCTGTATTTGCATGTTTTATGATATTTGAGTATCTTTTAATACAATTTAGATTGATGTTCACTGAAAATGGTTAGAGATTAGCAGTTAGACAGAAACCTGGACTGGAAGAACAATTTGGTCTAGAAACATTGAGAAAGACGACTCCGTGAGTATTTATCCTGTCCATTAGATGATCTTCCATCATCCTTTTGTTCTTAGGTAGAGTTCAGATTTTAATTAGTAGTTTGATATCTGAATATTTTATTCCCTACTTTCATCACCGTTCTGTGCAGGGATGAACAATCTTCTACACCAATCAAAGCAATGCATCCAAGTACCTTCCAGACTGAATTCAACCCAGTCAATCAGAGTTCCACGTTGCTACACCAATTGACTCATCATTCACAGCAAAGGAACCTGGTGGCTGGACGAGCAGTTCATGCCCGGATCATCAGAACTGGAACATCAATTCTCACCAACCATGCCAATGGCCTGGTCAACCTTTACGCCAAATGCGGACACTTACCCAAAGCCCACTCCATCTTCAGTGCCATAATCAGCAAGGATGTTGTGTCCTGGAACAGTCTCATCACTGGATACTCCCAGAACGGCGGCCTCTCCAACTCTCGCACTGTTATGCAGCTGTTTCGGGAGATGAGAGCGCAAAACTTGCTTCCAAACGCTTATACCCTGGCCGGAATTTTTAAGGCTGAGTCGAGTCTTGGAAGTGCTACAGTTGGGAGGCAGGCTCACGCACTTGTTGTAAAAATGTCAAGTTTTGGAGATATATACGTTGACACTTCGATGGTGGGCATGTACTGTAAAGCGGGGTTGGTCGAGGATGGACTTAAAGTGTTCTCCTTGATGCCCGAAAGAAATACCCATACGTGGTCTACCATGGTTTCTGGTTATGCTACAAGAGGACGTGTTGTAGAGGCAATTAAAGTCTTTAATTTATTTCTTCGTGAGAAGGAGATAGAAAGTGACAATGACTATGTCTTCACTGCAGTTCTTAGCTCGCTCGCTGCAGCCGAATACGTAGGCCTAGGAAGGCAAATCCATTGTATCACGTTTAAAAATGGGTTGCTCGGGTTTGTAGCTTTGAGTAACGCGCTCGTTACAATGTATTCAAAGTGCGAGAGCTTGAGTGAGGCATGCAAGATGTTTGACTCGTCTGATGACAGAAATTCGATTACATGGTCTGCAATGGTCACTGGTTATTCTCAGAATGGGGAATCACATGAAGCAGTAAAGCTTTTCTCGAACATGTTTTCTGCTGGAGTCAAGCCCAGCGAATACACGATTGTTGGGGTTCTTAATGCATGCAGTGACATTTGCTATGTAGAAGAAGGAAAACAACTGCATTCTTACTTGTTAAAGTTGGGATTTGAAAGACATTTATTTGCGACTACAGCTTTGGTTGACATGTATGCAAAAGGTGGTTGTCTTGCAGAAGCCCGGAAAGGGTTTGATTGTCTACAAGAACGTGATGTTGCTCTCTGGACATCGGTTATTAGCGGGTATGTTCAAAACTCAGATAACGAAGAGGCTCTGATTCTGTACCGCGAAATGAAAACAGAAGGTATTGTACCAAACGAACCAACCATGGCAAGCGTTCTAAAGGCTTGCTCCTCTCTAGCTACCTTAGAGCTCGGAAAGCAAGTACATGGCCACACAATCAAACACGGGTTTGGGCTTGAAGTTCCAATTGGAAGCGCACTTTCTACAATGTACTCAAAATGCGGAAGTTTAGAAGATGGGAACCATGTCTTTAGAAGAACCCCCGATAAAGACGTTGTATCTTGGAACGCGATCATCTCAGGCTTTTCACATAATGGACGGGGAGATGAAGCCTTAGAAATTTTTGAGGAGATGTTAGAAGAAGGAACTGAACCGGACGATGTTACTTTCGTGAACATTATTTCAGCGTGTAGCCATAAAGGGTTTGTAGAGAGAGGCTGGTTTTATTTCAATATGATGTCCAATCAGTTTGGAATTGTTCCAAAAGTTGACCACTATGCATGTATGGTTGATCTGCTGAGCCGTGCAGGACAGCTCAACGAGGCAAAAGAGTTGATCGAATCAGCTAGTATCGATCACGGTTTATGCCTTTGGCGGATACTACTAAGTGCGTGTAAGAACCATGGGAACTGTGAACTAGGAGCTTATGCAGGAGAGAAGCTCATGGCCCTTGGATCAAGAGAATCATCAACGTATGTGCAACTATCGAGTATTTACACAGCTTTGGGGCGGACAAAAGAAGTAGAACGAGTTTGGGGACTCATGAGAGCGAACGGGGTGAGCAAAGAAATTGGTTGCAGTTGGATCGAACTGAAGAATCAGGTCCATGTTTTTGTTGTGGGAGATACAATGCATCCGAGGATTGAAGAGACAAAGGATTTAGTTAGTTTGGTAAGTAGACAAATGATGGAAGAAAGGATTCACAACGGTAATGGATTCTTCATTAGTTAAAGAAGGAACACAATTAGTTCTTTCATGATTGTCTGTCTCATATATTGAATAGAATTACAAAATTTGATGTATTCTTTTTATATTATAAGTTTATAATTATAGGTGAGTAATACTTATAATTAAGTGGTCAAAATCACTCCCTAGTTCCATGGCTTATTTTGTGCAATTTCTCTGGACAAGAGAATAGTTACGTCTCCCATAAGTAATTTAATTTATTGTCTTCAGACAAGAAGGGAAAAAAAAAAATCAAGAAGTATGTCGAAGAAAGAAGAGAAAGAAGAGTTGCCATTAGAGACGAGTCCGTACACGAAGTACGAGGATTTAGAAGATTACAAGAAGAACGCTTATGGAACGTCCGGTCATCAAGAGGTTAAGCCTGGCCGAGGCGGTGGCACAACCGACGCACCAACCCTCTCTGGCACGGCTCCTCCCTCCGCTGTAGATTCCGCTAACCAACAAGCCAAGAAGTGAATTCTTTTTTTTGTCAACTACGAAAAATAATATAATTGAATTTTGGCAAGATTGCCAAGTGAATCATTCGTTTAAATGTTTATCTCGCTTCACTTTTTAATTACTCTCCAATGTGATTTATATGACGCTTTATGGAAGTTGACCTTTTTTTTTTTTTTTAATCTTCTTTTATCCATTGTTATGAATTATGATCTAATCTAATGAATAAATAGATGTTAAGGCCATGGGATTTTGGCCAACTTACAACAGTAGCAGTTCGAACCCACCTTACATGTCATATGTAGATTGGGTTATTCACGTCTAAATGAATATGTTCAATTATGATCGACATTTTTATTTTTATGGATAAATTATGTCTGAATTAATTAATGTTTGCGCCTATTTTTATTCGCATCTATTTATATCCACGCCCATTTATATCCGCATTCATAAATAACCGCGTTCAAATGGTTTTGTCTACAAACGTCCATGATTTTAATCATGTGTAAATGGTCTTTTTGTAAAGTGTGAAGTAAAAACGAAATTCTCAAATTAATTTTGACCTAAAATTATATGATTATTGGACGTTTAATGTCCATCTGATCTTGCTCGTATTTATCCACATATATAATTGAACACGATCGCTTTTGTCCGCGGATACATAGTGTGAACATAAATTTTCTAAACTAATTTGAATGTAGACGGTCATGATCGACCCACATATTTGACAACCTTATATATGATAAGTTATTTATCTAGTACACATTATTGTGGCCTACATATTACTAAAAATTTACAAAGCAAAAAACAATTAATCTAAATTCAATTCTATATTTATTTTCGGTTTTCGTGATGCTTACTCTAATTTTTGTCTTCCGTTTAGAGTGGTCTGTCTTCGTTTTTGAATAGTTTAATTAATGTAATATAATTGGCAAGAAATCAATTCCATATATAACAACAAGTGAAAAAAACATGTCACTAGGTTGTGTGTTGAGTTTACTATGAATAATAGAAGTATCAAGAATCCTATTGGAAACCTGACTATCTCTATGACCACTGGCGGATCCACGCAGACGTGTATGGTGGCAACTGCAC
>OVAU01002702.1:0-12079 GCA_900406315.1 Biscutella laevigata subsp. laevigata
AGATCGTGGAACTAACCTCAATGATTGTTCCTCTGGTCATGACACCAAGTGATGTGTACATGGGACCGTTAGGATTCTTCTTAACCCCGATGATCTCTAGACAGAAAGTGCACTTTAGTTCAGGGTGGGTCACATGTGCCTTGGTGAAACGCAGCCCAGATGGGCGGATGAACCGCTCGTACTTTGGTGGCTTTCTTGTGAAACCAGGTCCAACAAATGTAGCTTTTGTAACCATCCTCTTCCACTGTTTTGCTGTATGTAGTGCAAAAAGAAAGCATTTTGAATAGTTGTAAGTGAATATTTAGTTAATAAAATCAATCCACAAAACAAAACTAATATCATCTAGAATTACTGAATCTTAGCATATATGATGTTATATGAATAAGAAGTTTAGGATCACAAAGCATATGCATACTTTTCCTCTTCCCAGATCGGATTACTCTGAACATTTCATCTTCAGCCACTGGACGGACCTGGAAAAGGAAAGAACTGTTAGCTGCCAAGAGGGTAAAGTTGAGCTTACACAATTATCAGAAAATATAAATGACGAATACAAGAACAGAACGCAAAAGAACACTTGTTAATATAAAACCATGAAGAGAGGTTTCACCTTTGGCAGAGGGACTTCCCATTTCCCAGCTTTCTCTTTTCTCTTTTGTTTAATAGTATTGCTAAGAACCTACACCGAAAAACCACTAGTCATGTATTAATTGCTTGATCCATTTCCAGAATTCTACGATAGCAACTTGAAACAGAACTAACCTTGGCCCGAGTGGTATCTTCACGATCAAGAAGATAAGCGGGAAGAGCTCCATCTTGAACATTCTCATCAGCCTTACGCCTTGATGATGACTCCTCGTGCATTTTCAATCTGTTGACAAATGTAAGAAAAATCTCAGAAGAAGACAATACAAGATTGCTTAATTCATTCTACTGAAAATATGCAGTCTAAATCTTCCCAACTATACAAAAATCCTACTGATTAGTTGAAACTATCAACCTAGGAATTCTCCAATTCATCATACCAACCAATAGCTTAGAGGTGTCGAGAAGGCGAAACACTTACGTTTTCTTCATGAGAGCTTTTTCAGCATAGTTTTTCTTTGCAATCATCTTACCCTTGATACCTAGAGACTGAAATTTCACCACAAAAACAAAACGAATGAGCAAAAAGAATTAAAAATAGATCGAAATACGAAAAAACAAAATGAAGAATAAATCAGAACCTTTTGAGCCATGGTGGAGTGCTTATGAACTTCACGAGCCTCCTTCTTGCGCTTGCGCTCGAAGTGGTCGAGACGGTATNGAAATTTCACCACAAAAACAAAACGAATCAGCAAAAAGAATTAAAAATAGATCGAAATACAAAAAAAACAAAATGAAGAATAAATCATAACCTTTTGAGCCATGGTGGAGTGCTTATGAACTTCACGCGCCTCCTTCTTGCGCTTGCGCTCGAAGTGGTCGAGACGGTATCCATTCCTCTTCCTGTGCAAATCGATGTAATCTCCCTGCGGCTGTTTTTTAATAAAGCAAAGACGAGACAATCGAAATAGTCAGAGATCAAAATTTTCAAGCTAAAAATATCTAAGAAACTAAAACTATAAGAGAAAGGGATTCTCCGGCGGTGAAGAACGAACCATGGTTACTTCAAAGTGATCAGACGGTGGGAGAAAGAGAGAAGGAGACGGGAGGGAAAGAGAAATATGTTAAGTACGAATTAGGGTTTTTATTGCACGGGTCAGTTGTTGGGTCTTACAAGTCCAATGGGCTTTATTGCCAAATCTTGCTTTTCTAAATAAATTTTGTTTTAAAGTTGTCCAATTTGGACCCACGAACGTTTAGGTCTGTGCAGATTCGATATATGTTGACTTCGGATATTTTGGTATAAAATTTTAGAAAATGTTCAATTATTTTAATATTTTGAATTCGATTGGTTTTAGTTTGAATGAAAACATTTTAGAACTATTTTGTATTCAATTTATTTTGGTTATTTTTTATTCGAACTATCAAAAAATATTCCCAAAACTAATTGAAACTAAGATTTTGTCACATTTAATGCGGAATAATTTTTTTGTTTTATTTTATGATACATAAAATTATACAATTCTTGTAATTAAATGTTATTATATTATATATTAAGGAAAAATAAAATTTTAAATTAAAACCCTTTTTATGATGTAGATAACTATCATGATATTAGTATTATTGCTTAGATGTTATAAGTATATCATGGAATATGTAAGAAAAATTATAAATATTGTTATATATGAGATTTATAAATTCATCAACCTAATAGCCGACAAAATTAAGATATTTTGTAAATTCAAGTAAAAATCAAAATTTATTACTCTTTAATAAAACTATATTGAAGTTAAAACGTGTACCAAAAGAATATTGTAATTAAAACCTGTACCAAAATCAAAACTAAAATTATTAGTTGAAGTTTAAAATTTAATAGTGTAAGAAAAATATATACTTAGATTTTCTGATTTTTACGTGATTATAAATTTGGATTAAAATAATTTTCTTTTAGATAAAAGTAAATATATATATTTTTTGTTTTCTATGTGATTATCTGAAAGTTGAATTTGAATTTTGATATTTAGAACAATCTGAGATTTTTTACATGATTATAAATTTGAATTAAAAGAATAATCCTTTAGATAAAATTAAATATAATTTTTTTCTTTATTAGGATTTGAAATTAAACATATGAAATTAAATATAAACATTTTCGTTTGAATTTTCATATTTAAAAAAACCAGATAAATGAATAGAAAGAATATTCCCCTAGATTTATGCTTATAATTATTAAATTATTAAAAATTTAAAAATAAATTAAAACTAAATGTAAATTTTGTTACGTGATTACTAAGTTAGTGTTTTTAAGTATTATAATAAAAAATATTTTCCCTAGTAATTAAATGGAATGGTTTATTATGACTTTTTAAGTAGATAAACCTTATTTTAATATAATAGATTTTATCTAGTAATTAACTGGAATGGTTCATTATGATTTTTTAAGTAGATAAACCATGTTTTGAATACCCAAATATGTTTGGTATTATGGATCATATTTTATGTTTTCAATATATAAACGGATATCCATGGATAATTCGAAAACTATTATTCAATTATTTGTCATATTCAAAATAAATCCGAAACCAAACTTTCGTTTTGGTTTGGGTTCGACCTATTTGAATTGGAATTTTTGCCTAGTTCGTTTCGATTGAAAGTGTTTCACATGGAAAAAGAAAACAAAACCGAGAGATGGATTCTATTTTATATGAATACCAAAATATTTGCTGCTTCACAAAACAAGAGCAAAGAAAAAAACTTCTCTAGTTAATTGTAATCAAGTGAGTAAGCTATTGTAAGCAATCTTCAGTCTCTCTCCCGCAATTTTCAACATATGCTTTCCTTCAACAGTCAAGTTTGTGCTTCTCGAGGACTGTTCAGTTAGTAAGATTACATTCTGCATAATCAAATCAATCTCTGACTTGAATGGCGATATTATCTTCCTGACTTTAACATCGTTGTGCATTAGTAGGATCACAGAGACAATGCGTTGTATAAGACTCAACGAGTTTCGACCACTCTCCCTGTCTTGAACCGATTTAAGAGCTTTAGCGTTTTCACTAACCATCGATTGCATTCTTTTCAGAACTTGTTCCGTGAGTTTGGAGTCCGTGAGTTTGGAGCTTCGGTCGAACATGAAATAACAAGGTACTATTTTTGAAGATATTATCTTCCAAAATGAATCAAATATATATCTTTTTATACTCATATATAATATTTTTGAAAAGTAAAGAAAATTGGTGTTTGAATCTTGTAAATTCAATGTACATAACTTGTGCAACAGATGTACTTATTATTTATTTAGGTAGACTATATTATTATTAAAACTGGAAAACAATTTACAATTTCATTTTCTCTATGGTTTGGATTAAAGGAAAATTATAGGCTCTTTTCAAAGCCAGCTCTTTTGTGGTTAGTGCAGTATAAGCAATATATTATGTTAGATTATATGGTATAATAAAGAAGATAAAGAAATTTTTGTTTATAAGTGACATAATTTGAAACTACAAATCAATGTGATTTGCAGAAGATTTTATTTTAGTTTTGAATCCCCAAATATGTTTGGTATTATGAATCATATTTTATGTTTTCAATATATAAACGAATATCTATGGATAACTATTAATCAATTATATTGTCATATTCAAAACAAATCCAAAACCAAACTTTCGTTTTGGTTTGGGTTCGACCTATTTGAATTGGAATTTTTGCCTAGTTCGCTTTCGATTGAAAGTGTTTCACATGGAAAAAGAAAACAAAACCGAGAGATGTTATTTTATATGAATACCAAAATATTTGCTGCTTCACAAAACAAGAGCAAAGCAAAAAAAAATATTGTCTCACAGCCTTTGCAAAGAAATATAAATGGGTTACAAAAAGCAAAACTTCTCTAGTAAATTGTAATCAAGTGAGTAAACAATTGGAAGCAATCTTCAGTCTCTCACCCGCAATTTTCAACATATGCTTTCCTTCTACAGTCAAGTTTGTGCTTCTCGAGGACTGTTCAGTTAAAAAAAAAAACACTCATCAGTCAGTAGCAAATTGGTTTTTGCTGTTTGCAATAAACGATAATAGAATAAAAAATGTTACCTGCAACGAGATTACGTTCTGCAGAATCAAATCAATCTCTGACTTGAATGACGATATTATCTTCCTGACTTTAACATCGTTGTGCATCAGTAGGATCACAGAGACAATGAGTTGTATAAGACTCAACGAGTTTCGACCACTCTCCCTGTCTTGAACCGATTCAAGAGCTTTAGCGTTTTCACTAACCATCGATTGCATTCTTTTCAGAACTTGTTTCGTGAGTTTGGAGCTTCGGTCGAACATGAAATAGCAAGGTACTAAATAGTACAAACATGTTTTTATGTAAAGGTTTGAGTTCTCTTTATCTTCTGGTATACACTTCAAGAAAAGTGCAGAGAGATGTGTCAATTCCAAGACTCAAATGAAACATTTAGGATCCAGCAAAGTTCTTAAAAGAGAAATGCTTACATCGACTATATCGATCAGATATCCTGGTAAGAACTCGCTTAGAGTTGTTATGCTGCTTTCAAAAAGTCTGGTAGGTTTAGAGTCCAACCCACAAATCACCCTGAGTATGGCACATCCATTATCCAACGCAGGCTTCAACATCTGCACAAAGACCAAAATCTTGTTAAGACTACTATGCATTTAGATATAAGTATTTATCAAACAATAAACTTACTATCTCTTCGAGTAAAGTTTTCTCTAGAATCTTAAGGACAAGAGAACTATCACCGCATCCTGATAAACATGAGCGCACAAGGGTTGTAAGTGCTCTGAATTTGCCACAATATGTCTCCCGCTCACTACACTCCATTGCTAACTGCTGTTTCTCTGCATGAACATAAAGCCATACCGATAAGCAATCACCAAACATAAAAAAGCATTATCATCTCTAATACAAGCTCAAACGAGAATTATTATCAGAAATGGGTAAAAAAAAATTCGAAAGTGTTTTCTTCAACAGTTCAACTCAAAAAGGAAAAAAATCTTGCAGATTATGGACAGTACCTGGGATAACTTTGAAACGTGTGATTAAGGTGATTAAAAAGCTGAAATGATCTGTAATCTGGATATATCCACCTCTATAGGCAATGTCAAGAACTTCCACCGTCCGATACAATACAGCTGGTTCAAGTTCTGAATCTGCAATAACGTAAAGTTGGGTCAATTACCCTTTTTGGCCATTCTATCATCCAACAGAAGCCACTTTCAAAGTTATTAAAGAGCATCACAAAAGAAATGTGTTACTCACATAGACAGCAAGAGACTATCGCTTTCAGCAAAGGAGAACTGAAATTGTCTATGGTGAAGTAGTAAAGGAAAGAGAGAGCCAGGTCTTGGGCTTCCCTAGGGAGACTAGCAAAAGTTCCACCAGACATATCACCTGTACAATTTAAGAGACAAGGAAAATAACAAAACTTGGTTCAGTTAAGTGACATTTATACTCTCAGAACTTCTTTTTTTGGCAGCACGAAATTGCACCTTCTTCCTGACTAGGCCTGAAGAAGTTTATAATGTCTTCTTCAAATGTGGGGGAAGCATTCAGACAACCAACTTTCCCAAGGTCAAGCATAAGTTGCAAAACAGCCTGAAGAAAATATGAATTCGTTAACAAAGAAAAGATAAATGAGAACGTGAATTGTATGAGTCATGTGTTAGTACCTGGGTGGATAAGGGATGTTTATCCCCTAACTGATTCAACAGTGATGGAAGTTTGTTGACCCAAGCACTCTGGTAGTTGTTTACTGTTGGATCACTTAAACTAGAATAGAGGATATCTCCATTCTGCAGATATTACAAGAAACAGATATAAATTTTAATGTCCGTGGAAAGATAGACTCGGGGTGTAAATTTTTACTTACAGGGATAACCACGTTTCTAACAATGGAAAGACAGGCCAACTTAAGTGGAGACTCTGGTTTGCAATCGTCGAAGGTAATAGTAAATGCCTGAAAATGTACAATGATGTTACTGAAAAAAGGAACTGTGAGTATATATCCTCCTGCCTATCTCAAATTGCTCTAAGAATTTTAAACAAACCTGCAAAAGAGTATCTCTCCAATCCCGGTCCACCTTCAAGATAAGTTTTGCAACAAAGGGTAAAAATGCAAGCAATGTGTTTTCGTGAACAGATCTTTTAATCCTGTTGCTCCTGGTGGTCTGCAAAATAAATGTTCCCAAAACCATTTAAGAAATGTGTTCCACTTCTAGATTTGCGTGTAAATTAGTAGGTTACTGGATACAGTGCAAGACGGAGAAACGGACATCGAAATTATTTCTAACAGCTAATCAGCTTGAGTTATATATCAATGTAAAGTAATGAGAGCTAACCTTTCCTATTAGTGCATTCTCAATAAATTCCAGAAATCTGTTGCAGAGCTCAGTAGGAAGATTGCTCCATTCATTTACTACCAAAAAGATTTCTGTCAAAACACTGTTGAGGATAAAGTACCTTTCATCACCCTGTCAACAAACAATCAACTAGTGTTAGGCAGGTCTATATATAATAAGCAGAGCATAACAACTGGCAGGGCGGGAATGTTTTACAATAAGGAAAGGGAACTCTTGACAGATGAGTAAAGCAAGCATGTGACACAAGCTTTTTGTTTGCTTGAGTCATAATTAGACAAGTGAAAAAGAGTAACTCTTTACTAGGCAATGAGACCGTAAAGATAATCGCATAAGAATATCAAATTAGCTATTCTTTATCATCTAGTATCTAGTGCTGTGATACATACCTTTCCAGAAAGATTGTTCTCTGGATTGAGGGGAAACGAACCGAGTAACTTTTTTAATAACATTGATGCGATGTCTTGATCTAATATCATAAGAGTATTTTCTTCGGATGCAGGTAGCCATATAGTCTGTCTTTGAGAAAACCTACGAATAGAAAACTTGAATGCATAGCCTATGCTGCTAAGTATATGGTGTATACAACCAAAAGATTGTTCATCAAATCCTCGTGGAGCATGTATCAAAGGAATGAAATCTTGGAAGCAATTGATTAAGACTCCAACAATCTCTTTTAGTCTCCCCGAGAGATCGGCAAAACCTGTAAGAACCCATGGAAAAATAGGCAGAACACTGTAAGCTTCAGTACGTCCAAAAATCATGGGAAAATGAATTATTGATCTATTGCCGATGTATATTTTAATGCACATAAGGGAACATTCTATTGGCACTACCAGATTATCCAGAAAAACAATTGAAGTGGCAGCCTTTCTACAGCAAGAGTAAGATTGAAAAGCTATGACGTTTTAAATATGCAACAGCTACTTATTTTTTAAGAGGTGTGCAGAGACAAACTATGCATTTTTGACAATGGACTAGTCAAAAAATGCATAGATCATGATACAAGCCATACACCAATAACTTATTGATGAGAAAATAAGACAGATGTACATACCAACACATTCTGGATCATCTTGCTCATAGGCAAGTAACGGTTCATTCTGTGAAGGTCCCTACAAAAGAAAAAGCGACACAGAATGTACAACGAAAGAGTTAGAAACCAGGAGATTAGGTGTGATTATAAATCGAATACATCTTAATAATTGTATACCATTAGAAGAAAATACATAACTAGTACTCCAGATAAATTAAAAACATATCCTTGAAAAGTTTAGAACATTTGTTATATAAACATATATACAAAAGACTCTGAACTAATTTCACAAGACAGTGCTATTAAAGGAAACTTGATGTCAAATTTCATCTATCTTTGAAAATTTTGAAGTCATATATAATGCTATGTGCCAACCAAGTAACCCAGAGCGAAATGATTATATACCTTTTTCTGTGATTTTTTTTCACTCTCATCACTTGGCAACAGCGAGAGGCAATGTGCCAATCCAGAAAGAGCTACCTTAAGCTTGTTTTTATCTTGCACGTAAAACTGGTTTTTCTGAATAATGTCCTTGTAGTTTTCAAGAATCTGAGTGAAGCAGCAACTGGAAATTTCAGTGAACGTCTTGCAAGAATAAAGGTATAAAACGAAATACTAAAGGCAAAAGTTGAGTGTCATAATCCAAGAAACCAAGTAGACACCTTTTCAGCATACGAGGAAAAGGTAGGCGGGTAGTACTTCACAACAAGGTGAAAAAATTTGAAAGCCATCAAACGAACATCAATAGCTGAATCGGCCATAGCACGAAATATGTATGGCATCAAAAGTGACACCATAGGGCCCTGGTTTTCCTGAATAGATAGACACAATGAACTGACTGTTAGATACACAGCTTACGGTTCATAATATGAAGTGGCGAAATTACATGTGGGGAAAAAAAAAGGAGAAGAACCTATACCTCTTTACAACCAGGAAAGATTACATTCTCAAAAAGAGAGTAGAAAGTATCTCTCACAAACTTATCATCATCACTAATGCGTTCCCTAAGTTTCTGTATGATAGCATATTTATGTGACTGCAACTCTGCTGGATGATTGATGATAAGGTCCTTGATCCCATGTAACGCCTCTACACAGACAAAACTGAGTTCATCCAAGGAACGACGTTGGAAGCCTCTTATTATCCTCAACAGAGTCGTATAATTAAAGCATGAGAAGAGTACCTTTGCGAACTTTGCCATTGTGATGGGAAGTTTGTTGCAAGAGTTCCTTCAGGGTCAAGCCTTTCTTGCTAGTAGCTAAGCCACTCTTTTCAGCTCCCACACTTTGCTCAGGAAGTATAATAGCTGCAATATAACAAAGCAATCTGAAGTATAAGCAGAGAGCTATAAGGTAAGATAGAAGATTGAAATTACACGAGAAAGCAGCATATTACCTTTGGATTTGATCTCTGTGTTGGTAGCATTCTTTGGTGGAGGTAATTTCCTCCCAAGCTTTCTCTTGATTTTCTGCCAATTAGATAAGAAAAAACATCCTAACAGTTCATAAACCCCATAGAAACTCGGAAGAAAAGAGACAGAGATTGTTAAAACCATAAGAAAAACACCTTGAAATCAATTCCTTTCTTTTGCTGCTTTTTTGCAGGAGCCTTGGAGCGAACCATTGTGTTTCTTCACGACAAAATCAGTCTCGATGGTGGCCTCTAAAAAACTGTGTTGGAAGAAAAGGGTTTATGATTTTTTTAGGTTTCTCGGTTCCAAATTTAATTTATATAAAACAGACAAAAAATATATTTATACCGTGTGACAGGATTAAATCCTATATGCAATTCTGGTTTTCTATTATGTTTGGTTTAGTTCAATTAAATGTGTAAACCGGTTTTGGTTTGCTGAAACAGTTTCCAGAATCAATCAGAAAAACAATTATCTTCTTCATCTTTTAATCGGTTCATCACATCTTCTTCATCCCATCGGTTTTTTGTTTTTGATTCGATCTTTCTTCCCTCGTGATCGATTCTCAGGCTATGAATCACCTGTCTCCGAACTTTCAGTAAGCTTCTGGACGGAATTTATCGTTCGACTAGAAAATACTATTGGTGGACAATTTAACCGAACCAAACCAAACCAACTGAACCAACCGAACTAAAACCAATTCAAACCGAACCATAATAGATAACCAACCCAAATGGTTTTGATTTCATCCAATCCGAACGATTTGGTTTGGTTTGGTTTAAAACCAACCCGAACTCATAACCCAATATGTTTGTACTAATTAATCAGAAATATTAAATATATTATAACCCTTAGTTATTTAATATAATTTAACATTCTATTTGGTTTGTCTATATAATATATACAAATATTTGCGACTTCTATGAGTAGCATAAATATGTTAAGAAAATAAATAAACAATGACATGAATGTTACTCATGTAAATTATTATTAATTGCTTATACGTTTTTCTTAAACAATAAATTTTTGTTTTATTTATTTTGACTAAATTTAATCTAAAAAGTTTAGATTGTTTCAAAATTTATATTTTAGAATATATACATTTATATAAAATCATATTTTCTTAATGTTTATCAAACTAAACTGAATTAAACCCAAACCAAACTAAACTCATACAAACGAAACTCAAATCGAACTACATTAAATCAAACCAAATCCAAACCAAAATTATTTCGGTTTAGTTTGGTTAGAAATTTTTTATACCCAAATAAATCGAATTGAACCGAAATCAATCAGAACCCAAAATTAAATCGAAATGCCCACCCCTAGAAAATACTGTCTCAATACGACACAACTCTTGTCCACAAAACGTCATCGTAAAATGGCCCATTAAATTAGATTATGAGCCGGTGCGAATTTTTTCAGTTCCCAAAACAATAGACCGGTCTAGGATTCGGTTTTTCTTTGTGTGAATCACTTTGGCCTTTTCTATGAAGTTCTATAGTAATTTTCCTTTTAATTACATGATCTTGCATTAGTTTTCGTTGTTCTTATACGTTTGTTAATTTCCTTTTCCATTGCACAAATATTGTGATCAAGTGCTGTAGATGTTTGGGTTAAGTTTGAATTTATTTTAGTTTTGAAATTTTGGGATCAGGTTTAGAAGATTCGTTTAGTATATATATATATTTTATTTAATTCAGATTTTTATTAGTTTATGTTGGGTTCATTTCAGATCTCTATGGATTTAAGTTCGATTGTTTTTAACTGAAAATAGTAAACAAATAATCGAAATACTAATACATCAACAAATTTGATTTATTTCCATTAAATATCATAAAATATACATAATATATATAGTATATATCAATTATTTTAAAATAATATTAATATGAATATTTAAGTTTAGATTTGAATCTTCCAGATATCACTTCAAATCTCAGATCATGTTCGAGTTTTGTTGGAATCTGAAATATGTTGTATATAAGATTTATTCTATTTTAATTAGAATTAGAGTTGAGTCCTTGTTGAGCACGACTATTTTTGTTTTGATATTAATATGATTAATTAATACTTTAAATTGTAAAAATATGAGAATATATCTAGTCTATATAGGTTATAAATGACTTTTATAGTTTAATTTTGAAATTTATATGAGGAGATTTTAATAATAATTTAAACTATATTGTTAGGATTGGTGAAATTTATAATGCACTCACTTTCAAATTTTAAAATATTATTTGATTTAAGTTTGATAGATTCAATCTATTATCAAATTTGTTACTTAAAGAATGATTAAAGTTTTTAATGTTTATTATTATTTAGTTATTTATAAATTAATTTTTATTTGGTGAAATTGTAACGCAATAAAGTTTAGATTTTACATATTGCTTGATTGAATGTAGATAAATTTAATATATTTTAAATTTCATAATAAAAAATATATGTTTTTAAACTAAATTTGTGGGATTGAGAAAAAGTTTGATTAAAATATTGTAAAATTTAAAATATAAATTATAGTTCTATTAATTTAATTCAAAATCATAGTAAATATATAAATTTATAATAAACTGATAGAATTTAATGGTTANATAAATTTCAGATTTTTTAATATTTTTTTATTTAATATAAATATCTAACTTATTACTAATATTGTTAATTAACTAATG
>OVAU01002703.1:0-12077 GCA_900406315.1 Biscutella laevigata subsp. laevigata
GTAAAAACCCTGATGATTAAGGAGGAGCAAGCCTCAAAACCAATTAAAGCCTCAAAACCAATGAAGGAGGTGACCAAGCTCACTGATCCAAGGAAATTCGCCATCTCTTGCGAGCGCAATGGGTATATTCTGGACAATTCAGTCTGTGATTTTGTTTCTTGTGCAAACATCATGTCTAAGAAGGCTGCAGAGAAGTTGGGAGTGCAAACAGATGTACCATCCACCATCAGCTTTCGATTCGCCAACTCTGCCCGGTCTCGACTTGACGATATCTGGGAAGATGCACCCATCATCTTCAGGGATGCATCATCCTTACTGACCATGTATTGGAAATGGAGCGCCAACCAAGTAATGTGGTGCTACTCGGGTGATAAATACGATTTTATCCCTAACTATCAATCAATGTTGTACAGTGGTAAGTGTGGGGTTTGTCGAACCAACTCAGGGGGAAACAATGCATTAGTTCTGTCATGGGTTTTGACAAGTCTAAGTTTGAATTATGAAGTTGTTCTGTCACTAAACAATCCTAGAAATGATGGCAAGATATAAAATTCAGAAATAACAGAATAACTCATGGACCAGGGAAATCGAAATTGATAATCTTTTCATGATAGTTATGGTTTTAATTCACACAATCAAGCTTGTCTTAAGTCTAACAATATCTAATCTAAGTCAATTCACTCTCGTGATAGAAACCCCTTTCCTAAACATGCAACTACACAATCCCTTGGTAGTTAAACATAATCAAGAAGCAATAAACACAATTTCATGCAACAATTAACCAATCCAAAAACAATCCCTTGGATAGCATTGATTAACACCAAATTCATTTAATTCAGAAATTTTATGAAATACCTTTCGGGCAATAATTTTCTTATTATCTAGGTTAGATACTTCTTTTCTATCATTAAGATCATGAAATTGATGAAGACATCCCTAAAACACTTAGAGAGTTTCGAGACATGGTCTATGAGGAGGATTAAGAGTAAGAAGGATTATAATTAAAGCAGTAAAACAAATCAAAGGAAGAAAATACAGGAATATAATTGCAATAGAAAATCCCCAAAGGTTGCTAGACCAATCTCAGATCTCAAAACTCAAAACTAGAGAGAAAACGAAGGTTAAAACATGCTTAGAATAATAAAATATGACTTAGAGTTTTAGTAATTGGACTCCCTTTATATAGTAAGCCCAAAAATTACAAAGAAATTGTTCATTAATCTTGAAACGCGGGGCTGGTACCAGGACTGACCGGTACAGTGATCGGTGCAAGTTTTCAGGAAGTTCGTCTGTTTGATACCAGTCACCAGGTGTGACCGGTGGAGTGACCGATGCGTGATTGGGCTTATTGCGGCTCTTGTATACCGGTAACCAAGTATGACTAGTGAGGTGACCGGTGTAAATGTCTAGGAAGCTCGTCTATTTGGTACCGGTACCCAGTGTGACCGGTGGATTGACCGGGGCGAGGCCCTTTTTTCCTGTTGTTTGGTACTGGTCACCAGTGTGACCAGTGTAGTGATGGGTCTAGTGTTCCCGAACTCCCAATTTTTCCTAATTAAACCAAGTCTCCAAACCTTGTTCGATTCTTGCTTCCCACTAACCTCCGTACCAGTGAATAAGCCATTGCATGACCTCAATATCTGAAAAATACCTGCAAGAAAATCAAACTCCCAAGACAGAATCTCAAACGACCAATTCAATGAATAAAACAAAAGGATATGCGTTGATTTTGATGGTTTTGACACTAGGTTTTCATTCGTTTTGCATTAGATTATGATGCATTTTAGAGTCTTCTAAGTTGCATTTGCATGTTTTGTTGTTTCAGGTGCAGAGGAGGTTAAGGTAAGGAACTGAGCAAAAATGGAGCATTTCAGGAGCAAAAAGGTCTAAGTTATTGAACTGGCAACCACACCGGTCAAGCACACCGGTTAGACTGACCGGTGCTGTCCAGACGGCCCAGCCAGAAGCTTATGTGCCGGTCAGCACAGACCAGTGCAGCGCTGGTCAGCGCTGCACCGACGGAAGAGCCAGAAAAACCTCACCAGTTAGCACAGACTGGTGCAACAGACCGGTGTTGTCTCCACAAAGTGACTAGAAGACTATGCGCCTGTCAGGCCACACCAATGCGGCTGACTGGCGCAGAAGACACGGAGCATGCAAACCGGTCAGGGCACACCGGCCAGCCCCTGACCGGTGCACATAATGCGGAACCTAGACACGTTTTTATTCTTGTTTTTCTTGAGTTTATGAGTTTTTAGATCTGAGTACTCTCAAACTACTTGTTAGAGACTACTTGGTGATTTCCTATTGCAATTCTCAGATTTCATATTTCTTTGTTCTTTTTTTTATTGCTTATTGATTTAATCTTTCTTAGTCCAATCCTACTTTCAACCATGTCTAGCAACTCTCTAAGTTTTCTAGATATGTATTGTGAGTAGTTCCATATAGCTTATGGATTAGGGTTAGGAATAGGCTAATTTGATTGCTAGGAATGGTTTAGGACTGAAATAGAACAAATATTCTCAATGTATTCATGAAATCAATGCTAGAATAGAAGTAGTTAACCTAATCTAGATCATATGAAATTTATTGTCTGAGAGATGTTTAATAAAATTCGTGAACCAAATGAATAGGTTGTTAGTCAATCCTTTCCAAGAGATTGTTTAAGTTATTGAATGATTGATGAATACAATTGTGCTTAGTGCTTCTTAAACATGTTGTTTGCTAAGAGATTGTGTAGTAGCATGAAAAGAGGTTTTTATCACGAGAGTGAACTAACCTGAATTTGACATTCTTAGACATAGGATAAACATGATTGCCTGTGTTTGAATGCCCTGATCCATGAGTTATTCTTATTTCTGAATTTCATTTTAATCGATATTGTTTTCTTGAGGTTGTTTAGTGACAAAAAAACCTTTGATTCTGATTAGAACTAGTGAACACAACATAGAACTAGTGTGTTATTCATCCTGAGTTTGTTCGACAACCTACTACCACTATACTACATTGCTAAACTGAACTGAAACCCCCACTATACTACACTGGAAAATCAGTTTATCAATTGGCGTTGTTGCCATTTCAGGGATTTAGATAGCCATTAGTCCTTTGTGTTATTAATCTTTCAACTCTTTTGTTTCTCTTCCTTAGGTGTATGACCACGCGATCTAAAGGCACTAATAATCTTCAACCAATACCTAAAGAAATAAGTGCTCTAGAACGTCATAACAAGAGAATTCGTAGGGAAACCGAGAAATTTAATCAACAAAACCGTCTACAGCAGCAAGAGATGGCCGACGTTTAGAACATAATGATGAGGACTTAGTCAACAGTATAACCCACCACCACCACATGCACCTGTTCACAAGAGATTTGTTCCTCCAGCAAGAACTATTGGAGACACATTTTAACATAGGGTGCATGTTGAAAGGAGTGGTTTTCGACCACCACCTATGGATGCCAACATCTTCAAAATCAAGACTAGTATTATGGGTTTAATTATGGGTCACCAGTTCCATGGGCTTCTGAAAGAAGACCCAATTCGCCACTTGAACTACTTCGATAGGATCTGCGAAACGGTAAAGATCAACAGAGTTTCTGGAGAAGCCTTCAAGCTACGTTTGTTTATGTTCTCTTTGCAAGGAAACACAAAGGACTGGGAATAAAGTCTAGTTACAGGCTCCATCCAAACTTGGGATGAATGCAAGAAGACTTTCTTGCGAACTTTCTTCTCAGCTTCCATGATAGCTCATATCCGAGGTGATATCTCCACATTCAAGTAGAAGACTATGGAGTCATTTGCTGAAGCCTGGGATAGATTCAAGAAGTATATTCTGAGCTTTCCACATCATGACTTCACACCTAAATGCCTGTTGAATACCTTCCACAGAGGATTGCTCAAGGATTACCAGATGATGCTTCATACTACAAATGGAGGAAGTTTCTTCACGAAAACTCATGACGAAGGATCAGAGCTGATAGAGAAATCCCTGGCAACGGCACCAAAAACTTGACGTCACTCAGGTTTTATCCTGGACAGCTCATATGTGCAAGTGCACAAAAATCTATTGTGGTACTTAGGGATCGAATACACAAAGATTAAAGACGAACACAAAGAGATAGGCAAGGCTGAGAATTGACTAAAACAAAGATTAGAAGATGATTGATTGAATGTAGCAGGCAATGGTGAGGTGATGAAAGCAGTGAACAAGCAATAGGTAAGAAGACTTGTAAGCAAGCAATCGAACCTAGGGTTTCTAGAAGGGTTTTGGCGGGACCCGTTCAGATTTATGGTTGAGAATATAACTTTAGGATCTTTGAACACAGGTTAGATTCCTTACTTACTCGACAAACACCCGACGTTGTCGCGTACGTAGGGCTCGAGATAAAGCCATTCATAGAATCTAACATGTGTCTCATTTACCTAACCTCTGAGAATAGGTTCCCTCAGGGTCTCAGGTGTGAACCTACACCTAACAGGGTCCTTGAGGCGGACCCGGTTAAGCAAGGTCTAGTAAAGGTTTACCGGGGCTAATTGTTCCGGCTAGATCAATCAAATCCAGACTCACTTAACTACTGACTTGGGCGATCCACTTAATGTTTATCAGACTTGGATCGTACTAAACCTAGACTTGATTTGTCAGGTTGAATCCAGGTTACAACTCAGCCTCTAAGTAAGGATCCTTGAGAGACCCTTAGCTACTGATTTGGGTGATTGAATTAATGTTTATCGTAATTGAATCATCTTAAGCCTTAGATCCAACATGAACTCTATCTTTCCTCTAAATCAGCCTTTAAGGGTCCTTCTCTATCTTTCCTCTAAACATGATCTGAACATGAACTCTAGTACCCTTCTAGGTGTAAACCCTAGATGTAATTTATGAAACTACTCAAACATGGAAGCAACCAAAAAGTCATAATTGAAAGCATAAAAAGTATTGAATAAGAATCGATGAGGGTTAAAGATAAAAAATTGTCAGACCAGATCTATCTCCCTAAGCAAGAGCAAATCAATGTCTAAAAACCTAATTGCATAAAAGTAGAAAGCAAAATAAAATTAAGGAAAAGCGTGAAAAAATTCGTGTCTCTCTGGTCCTTATATAGGCTTTGTGACGTCATCAGGGTGCAAGTCGGTTTGGGCTTCAAAATCCAACTTTTGGGGAAGTCGGTCTCGAGGTTCGATCAAACTCAAGTGAGGTTCGATTGAACTTGTCTAGGTCTTTGTCATTGAATCTCGATTTTCTCGCTTCGGTTCGAACGACTTGATCTTGCATAGGACTCGACCGAATTGTATGGAGTTCGATCTAACTGAGCCTCACTTCCTTCTAGAATCTTCACTTCGCAGATCTGATCCAACGGTCTTTCTCGGAGTAAGGGTTCGATCGATCTTAAATGGAGTTCGATCGAACTTTGGCTTGGGCGGGAAAAACTTCTTCAGTTTTCCATGTAGAAACACCTAAAATGCTTCCTTTTAACATCCTTCAGACCTGTTAAATCTAGAAATGAGACGAAACGGCTCTAAAACCACGTTAATAACTAAATAAGGGGTCTGAAAGCTCATCAAAAGATGGGACTTAAACCGTTAAAACAGGACATATCACATGTCCATACTCTGAACCTCAACCTGGATATATTCTACATTAAAATCAGCTGACTCACAATATTCATTAAAGAGAGTGTGAGTTTCTTATCAGAAAATCTTCAATCATGGAAAGAGGGTTCGGTGAAGATGTAGGGAGACTATATAGTGGTGAGGTTAATGTGTTTGAGGTGCTCAACAAAAAGGGTGTCAAAAATATTATATTATTATGCAAAATCATGAGAGAAAGTGAGTAAGATAGGGTGGTAACCTAACATACCACTAGTAACAAGAATTCTACCCATCTCAAATCGAAACAAACAATTTTCAATTGAGATCAAACCTAACCAAGGTGATTCTTTTTCGTTTTTTTTTTTTTTCTTTTCGTCTTTCCATTTTGTTTTCTTTTTTCTTCTCCCCTTTCTTTTATTTTCTTTTTTGTCTTTTTTATCAAAACCAAAAGGTGAACGACTTCTAGTTCGATCGAACTCGACTTTTTCTTGAGTACAAAATATCAAAATGTTTTCATTCAACATCAACATATCTCATNGAACTCGACTTTTTCTTGAGTGCAAAATATCAAAATGTTTTCATTCAACATCAACATATCTCATNTTTTTCTTCTCCCCTTTCTTTTATTTTCTTTTTTGTCTTTTTTATCAAAACCAAAAGGTGAACGACTTCTAGTTCGATCTAACTCGACTTTTTCTTGAGTACAAAATATCAAAATGTTTTCATTCAACATCAACATATCTCATTTTAGTTTTCTATTAGTCTAAATTTCCCAATACCGAGTTTTTAAACCCCAAATGTTATACTTCTTATGGCCAAAAGGAAATCACACAAGCATTGCAGTCAAAACATGAGAATCGTCTAACCACTCGAAATTCCAAATAACTATACAACAGCAGGACTAAGTTAACTCAAGATCTCTTTATAGTTTTTGCACATGAATGATTACCTTATGACATGAAGAAAATGACAGACATATGAAGCTTGAAAAGAGGACTGGGTTCAAGGAAGGTTACTTACTCCTCTTTCCTGATATCAAACTTTTGAAAAGAGAGGGTGGTAAACGAATGAACAAATCCTGAGCGTGATCTACTTCTCTTTCTTGATATCAAACTCTTGACAAGAAAAAATTAAGTCCATATTAGATTCAAATATATGAGTCAACCTCAGAACGAACAAAGCTCTACCAAGCCTTGGTTTTCTTGGAGGGAGTTTGGTCATGTGGTTCTCTAGTTTCCATGCACCAAACAACATCTAGAAGTGGTAATACTAGGCAGTAAACTATCATGAAGGGGTCAGTCATCATAAGAAAATGTCATAATTCCATAATTTTAAAAGAGTTATAAACGTGGCCAAAGGCACACTCCCCCATTCTAACTTCACATTGTCCTAGTGTGAAACGAAACCTAAAGTATGAAGTGTCAGTATTATTGTAAACCAATAACTAAAGGATATTGTGTTCTTGACGAAGGCGTGGTCGTGCAACGAACGGTCATGTGAGCATGGGTCATCTGGGGAGGGTTCGATCGAACTAAAGTAAGTCTGATTGAACTGTTCTCCCATGTTTCCCATATTCGATCGAACTCAATGTGGTTCAATCGAACTATGCTCCCACGGCTTTCTGTTACTATCAAACTCATCGTGGTTCGATCGAACTATGCTTCGTTCTTCACTTAGGAAAATATCTCCAAAAATTGACCTGAAACTCATCAAAACACACAAAAACCTGTGAAAACAAATGGATTTTAATCCAAATATTGATGAAGTACCTTTTGAGGTGCCTCCCAAGAGCGTTTGTTTAACGTCACGAGCCTGAAGGATTTTTGCTATTTAATTGATGGCTGGGGCAGGGACAGAAGTCTCAGCCTTCTCCTTAGCTGGTGGATGTAATGCAGGGGGACGCGTACCACTGCACTTTGGTGGGAGTGGTAAACGGAACACCACCTTTTTCCATAAGTTCACGCAGTCCTTCACCTTTCTCCATACATTCGGGAGTGATGAACCCTTTGACCTCGTGGAAAGGTTTAGGCTTTCCTATACTCCAGACCTTGTACTCAACAACCTTGCCATCACACCTTGTGGGTATGACTTCCACTATCTATCCCCTAGAAATCGCACCATTAGGTTCTCTAAGGATTGTACTCTTTCCTTTTCTATCCCTTTTGAGCTTCTTCTTTTCTACTGCAAGGGTGGGTTGGTGGCTGTTTGCAAGGATTGCTTATTTGATGTCCTTGGCAGCGACTGGTTCAGAGGAATTTACTTCCTTAGTGTGTGTCTTCATCCAAGATTTCCTTGACCTCACTCTTTATGTCATCTACATAGATGGCTTCCTTTTTTTCTCTTCTTCCTTCTCCTTTTCTTTGCAGTGATCGCAGGTGCAGGTGGGTGAATGTCTCCATCAAGGACTTATTTGACTTCACTCTCACTGATACTCTCGTAAGGGTTCTCTGCAATTCTTCCCTTAGTGGGCAGATTGGTGCTCCGTCCTCAAGCTGCTTTGACCTCAACCTGTTCTGTTGTTCCAGAAGCAGTTTTCCTCTTCTTCTTTCCCCTTCTGGACTTCCTTTTTTGAACCAGTGTTGCTTCACCTAAGATATCATCACCAGAGACTTGCACATTCTCAATGGAGGATAAAGATTTACCTGGTTTTGTTTCTGGGATAGGTGTGAAGAAGAAGTTCCTCAAAATGTATGAGAACACTATCATGTTCCTTGTTAGGTCAAAGAATGCACCAACGCTAGCTAAAGAGGGTCGCCCGAGCATCAGTGCGTTCCTTGGTTGGCGCTCCATATCCTGAACATAGAAGTCAGTAGGGATGAGGCATTTCCCAAGGATGATGGGTGCATCTTCCCAGATGTCGTTGTGTTAAGACCGGGAATAGTTGGCAACCTGGAAGCTGATGGTGGATGGTTTAGGGTTGAGGCTTGTTCCTCCTTAATCATCCATGTTTTCACTTCTTCAATTGTCTTCTTCCCTTCCAGCAAGTCTCTGAAGTAGATCTCGTGGGGTAGAACCTTCAGTCCCAACCCAGCGTTCTTCTTCTTGTTCTTCTTGTTGCGTTTAGTAAACTTTTGCTCCTTAACTTGAGGTTCCTTCAAGGAGACAAACGTAGATGATTTGTAAAATAAATCAAAGTATACATGAGTAGTTTTAGCTTTTTTGTCATGAATCTCTTCGAGCAGGTCATCCTTGACCCTATGTAGATGTTTGTTGGCTAAAAGAGGTAAGTGACTGGTGAATTTGGTTCATGCAAGGTTCGATCGAACTACGGGTCCAGAATACCCGTCGAGGATTTGGGTCAATCATGACATGGTGTGGTTGATCGCTAAGGTGTGGTAGTTTGGTTCGATCGAACTCAGTGTGGTTTGATCGAACTCAGTGTGGACCTCTTCTAGATCTCGATCGAACTCAGTGAGGTCTGATCGAAGTGGAAGGTCCGCTTCTAGGATTAGATCCAACTCAAGGATCGCACGCCGTTGTGGAATTTTCTGAATAATCCAGTCTTCTAGCTACAGGGACCGTGGTTCGATCGATCTGAAGGTGGTCCGACCGAGCTGGTACATTCGCACAGGGAGTTCGATTGAACTGAAGGTACGGTTCAATCAAACTCAACGTCACGTGTTGCTTCTGCTGCTTTCCTTGCGTTGTGAACAAATGCAGCAGTTCTTGAGAAAGGAATCGCTTGGGTTGCTTTAACGACGGGAAGTGATTTCTCCTCTTCGCTTGTCAAGTCCTCGATGATTGCATTGATTCCTCTGGCGGTCTTAGGCTTTCATGGGAGAACCCCTGGTGTTGACCTTATGGATGAAGCGAGTTGGGCAACCTGAGTATCCAGGGTCTTCAGGTGATACTTTAGTTTTGCAGTAGTTGAGGTCACATGGTTTGCAAGAGCGGTGACTGTTGTGGTGGTTTGAGCTTGGGAGGCTGCCATCTGTTGCATCATTTGCTTGAGTTCCTCAAACTTCCCAGAGGGTGCAGAAGGTGCCGGTGCTTGCTGTTGTTGGAAAACAGGTTGTTTCCTCCATAGTTGTTGAAAGGTCCCCTTTGTTGGTAGGTTTGGTTTGGGCTGGAAACCTCCACTATTTTGTTGTTGATCTTGATGTTGCTGCTGATTGTTTGGTCAAATTTTCCTACATTACGAGCAAACAGTTTAGCGTTAAACTGATTTGAGTTATTACCTTGTTGGTTGTTCTCATGAGGATAGAGTTGATCATGGGGGTTCTCGCCGTTAGTTCTTATGTAGGAGAGGTTTGGGTGGTTTATGTAGTTGTTGTGTCCCCTTGTTCTGGTAGTGTACAGTGTAGTCTACCTCAACCTCNAATCATGGGGGTTCTCGACGTTAGTTCTTATGTAGGAGAGGTTTGGGTGGTTTATGTAGTTGTTGTGCCCCCTTGTTCTGGTAGTGTACAGTGTAGTCTACCTCAACCTCAAAGTTTTCGTTGTTGGGTTGTTGTTGCATGTCGCCTTGGTCACCTACGAAGCAACTGTTCATTGTTCCCTCTTTAGAAGTTGGACTAGTTGGGCCTTGAGCTCCTCTAGCTCTCTAGAATGAGGCTTGGAACTAGTTGTCCCCCTGTCATTGTCGTTTGCCATGTTGGCAATGCTTGCAGCTAGGTTTTCGATCAGCTCATAGGCTTCTTTGACAGGCTTGGTCATGAAATCCCCATTGCTTGCAGTGTTTAAAGCATGATGGTACTTCTCAGCAACATTGTTGTAGAAGTTGTTGAGTTGGGACACCTCGTTGAACATGTGATGCGGGCAGTCTGCAACATACTGCTTGAACTGGTCAAGAGCTCATGGAAGGTCTCTGCTGCTAGTTGCTGGAAACTGACGATCTTGTTTCTCAGCTGAGTAGACCTGGCTTTGGTGTAGAACTGTCCTAAGAATGCAGTCTTGTACTCTTCCCAGTTCCTGATGGAACCAGGTGTCAACTGCAAGTACCAGTTATGTGTTTTGTTAGCTAAAGAGAACTCGAAGAGCCTACACTTGAACGCATCCTCAGGGACACCATTAGACCTTGTGGTGTTGCATATCGACTCAAACCTGGAAAGGTGTCGAATCGGGTTCTCTTTAGCGATCTCATGGAATTGATGTTGCTGAACCAAGTTAATGAGCCCATTCTTGATCTCGAAGTCTCCTCTCTTCACCGCGGGAAATTGCACTCCCTATCCCATACCGAATTGAACAGCAAGAGTGTCGTAGTATCCTAGGGTGAGTCAAGGTGCGTTCAACCTAAGAACATCAGGGGGTTGTTGGTTTCATGCTCCGACAGGTAGATTAAGACCTGCTTGTTGTTGTTGGTTGCCACCCACATCAGGCAGCAAGTTGAGCCCATCTACCAGAGGTTGTTGATCTCTGTCAGCCATATCGATACGACGTGGTCTTCCTTTCTTTCCTTGTCTTTCCAAGCATCTGAGTTCGTTCTCCAAGGGCACTAAATTATTAGTTCATTTTCTCCTTGTACGCCTCGTGCTCATACACCTGAAAACAACAAAAGGGAAAAATCGTGAGTTCAGAAACTCATGTGGTTCAATCGAACTTTATGGGGTTCGATCGAACTAAAATTCCGGAGTGGTAAGGTTCGATCGAACTAGTAATGGTTCGATCAAACTCTGCACTAAAAAGTAAAAGAAAAGTCATAGACGAAATCTCAGTCCTAATCTCATAGACAACTAATATCTGAAACTGCACAAAAATCTATTGTAGTACTTAGGGATCGAATCCACAGAGACTAAAGACTAACCCTAAGAGACAGGCAAGACTGAGAAATAGCTAAAACAAAGATGAGAAGATGATTGATTGATTGTAGCAGGCAATGGTGAGATTATGAAAGTAGTAAACAAACAATAGGTAAGAAGACATATAAGCAAGCAATCGAACCTAGGGTTTATAGAAGGGGTTTTGGTGGGAACCGTTTAGATTTGTGGTTGAGAAAGGAACTTTAGGATTTATGAACACAACTTAGATTCTAGGACTACTCGACAAACACCCGACGTTTTCATGTACGTAGGGCTCGAGATAAAGCCATTCATGGAATCTAACCTATGTCTCCTTTACCTAACCTCTGATTATAGGTTCACCTCGGGTCTCAGGTGTGAACCTACGCCTAACCAGTGTCCTTCAGGTACTAGCAAGGTCACAAATTCTAGCCCCGAGAACCTAAAAATCCTGGTAGTTCAATCGAATTGTTTTCCCATCGAACTAGGCGGACCCGGTTAAGCAAGGTCTAGTATAGGTTTACTGGGGCTGATTGTTCCTGCTCATCAGGCTAGATCAATCAAATCCAGACTCACTTAGCTATTGACTTGGGCGATCCAATTAATGTTTGTCAGACTTGGATAGTCCTAAACCTAGACCCAATTTGTCAGGTCGAATCCAGGTTACAAGTCAGCCTCTTAAGTGAGGATCATTGAGGCTCCCTTAGCTGCTGATTTTGGTACACTCTCCTTTTGACGTGACCTCGGATAGCCAAAGGAATTGGATTGAAGAT